>SJOL01000240.1:437440-484066 GCA_004794785.1 Opisthorchis felineus
TGCGGTTTGAGGGGTTCCTTGCTTGATCCTAGGTAACCTGCTTTTCCGTTGGATCAAACATCCCAAAATAGGCAGAGTTGAAACGAAATCGTAGGTAAAGACGAGTAGTCAATAAAATCTTGACGTCCGTGGCTAGAGGCCAAGCTTCCTTAGGCGGGGACAGACACCCGACGAACGAGCAACAGGGAGGCCAGACGGCACTACTCCCTGCAGGGAGGGACGCCCAGTTACGTTGCACCACGGTGCGTTTGTATACTCGCCACCCCTAGAGTAGTACGGGTGCATCGCCCATCACCGGTGGTCCTGAGCCTGGCCTTTGAATTCAGGGGGTTGAAAAAAGGGCACTGGTCTCTTCTGTTGGTTGATGCTGGTGTTGGTGTCGCCTCGGTTGAGTTATTTATCTGGCAAAGCCATAAACTACAGATGAGAAAAAACACTCCTTCCGTCTATCAAATAATAAAAAACAGTATACATTGGATAGCCTGAAGATACTCTGCGGTGCCCATGGCCTACATCAACGTGCATAGCTGTAGCTTTTCTACAGAGGAAAATGTTGGTTGCTCAGGTAGCGCAGATGGTCGTTGGCTTGTTCGCTGAGCTGGGCACTTTGGTTGCAAACGTTTCATCACCAATCGAGGTGACATCATCAGTGCGTTATTGGGGAGCGGTGGGTTGGTGGTTGTGCACAACCACCTAATTGCCCAGCTCAGCAAACAAGCCAACGACCATAGCTGTAGCTGCCTTCGTCAGAATCGAGGCTACACCGCACCAAAACTCACCTCGTCAACCAGACAAAAAGATACTTTCCAGCTGCTCCAAGGAGTGGACACACACAATATAAATATACAGAGGCTCCAAACCCTCCACTACCAGCGTGCGAGGCTAGCTTTCAAAGTCTTTTTCGCCATGCACCACTTTTAGACTGAAGCTGATAGTAGTGCTTCGAGGACTAGTGACCATTCCCCTTGCGTTCACTTTCCATCCTAGAATGTCCTAGTATTGGCCAACTCACTATTAACCTCCATGAAATCTCGTCCACCGTCTAATAAGTTCCACCCCCGCCAGTCCTAAAGCGTTTGGTTTCCCTTACCACTCCGCCTCTCTCCCTACTTACATCGTACTCTCCTACGTATCAAGTAGTATAATAGCACATATTGGAAAACTCAGCTTGGCTTCGATGACTAGACTACTGAGTGCGGATCCCCTCTCTTTTAACCACTTGTCGTCAGCACCATAACTGTAGCAAACGTTCAGTTTTTTTCTTAAAGGACTACATCCTTTCTGATGACTCCTATAACTCTCTAGGCCTTATTGATCTCATCCCATATCATCTTCTTTCTAAGCTTCGACCTGCGGTGATACGTGCCATGGACGTCCTGTTTGGCCATTATCCGCTCCACCCGATCTGTGCATTACACTTGAAGGGATCCCCGACCGGAAAAAAACAAATACCACCTGCGATATTAAACTGGTCTTGCTCTCCCTGCGTAATCCCCTGGAAAACCCACAACATCCCGCTGCTCACAAAACTGCGCACCCCAGCCCAGCTACCTCAATCACGACGTCCATCATGGGGCTGTCCAGAAACTGAGGTATCCCAGTGCAGTGATGGCTCGGCACTGTCATACCCAGTTTGATAGCATACCCGCAACTGTTCACTCCTTACTTTGACTGCGCCCGCTCGCCCACTCGTTCACTTACCTAAAACCGCAATCAAAGTTGCCACCGGGAGGC
Source organism: Opisthorchis felineus (assembly GCA_004794785.1). Lineage (NCBI taxonomy): Eukaryota > Metazoa > Platyhelminthes > Trematoda > Opisthorchiida > Opisthorchiidae > Opisthorchis > Opisthorchis felineus. Next base: position 439,175 of record SJOL01000240.1, read on the forward strand.
GTTCATTCCAAGTTGCTGAACCTTCCATCGGATCTGAACATCTCGCCGTCTTTTACTTTGTACCCCTCACCAAGTCAGTCATTTTCCGTGCAGCTCGCGTTCCTTCTTGTGCGTTTTCGTGAACTCCTTCTCCCAAGGAACTTTTACACCCGCCCCCGCTCCAGCAGCGACACTAGTGAGTCCCTCCAGTTTCACTGCACATTGCGATTCCGAATTTCCTACTACCATTTATTCGTACCGCATATTCCCCCACTTACGCTTTTCGTGACTCTGGCCACACACCCAACATCCCAAGGCTACGATGCCCCAGTAACGGTTTTAGGCTTTAGTTCAAATCAGCCTGCCAGATTGTGCCAGTTCTGCTGCCTCTCCTGATCCGTTATTCTGGTTCCACTTTTCCTGCAGATTAAAGTTTTTCTTTTATTATTTTTATCACGCATCAGACAGGAAGCCTCTTGCTACGCCCTCCCTCGTATTGTTTTTGCCCGCCACTTTCAAATCTTAACGATCATACCCTGTCTTATCTGATATGTTCCCCATAAGAAAGAAAGAGCCCTTCTAATTTTGGTTCCACACCCATACCGCCTCAGGCGTGACCAAGTTTACTTCGGATAATGCCCACTGTTTATGTCGCCGTCCCTCTTCCACAAAATTCCCGGTACCCACAAACTCCACCAGTCATGCACCTATTCTGACTGTAACTTTATGCTCATGCGTGAAGGGATGCTACCCACTAGTTGGGAATAAAAATTATTATAATTTTTATAAATGGGAGTAAGTCATACTATCCGTGGGTAGTTAAAAAATGGGATAAATAATTGTCAATTGCCACTGCTTCACAGGAGGGCTTGACACTCCTGCACCTATAAGGGCACATGAAGAATGCGCCAGCAGACTGATCAGCCACTTGGGAAATCCTCTGCCAGAAGTTCATACCATTCTGTCTCTGGGCCTTTGGTAATTGCTGTTGGGTTTCGTCACCACGGAATCTCCCGTGGCAATTGATAGCTCACGTGTTGAGTGCCATTCCATCGCTCAATATGTTGGACAATAGGCAGAGGCGGCTTCGGGCGCACTTCATGATGGCAGCCTCATCAGGCTCGCGAGAGTGATCCATCGGATGATTGGATAAGTGCCTAACTCTGCCAGTGCATTCGGTTTCGGAGTCTGCATTGGAAGACTCGGCATATCCTCCACCCGTATATTCCTTGTTGGCTATGACGGGGAGGACATAGAGATGACTGTACTTGATAAATCTTTTATCAAGAACTAGAAACTTTGATATGAAACGAGATACTTTGGTGGCAAGCTCGAAAAATATGCTATCAAGGGTAAATCAATTTGACAACGTCCATCCGTCAGTCTCGGCGAATACTCCGCGAAAGCTAGTGCCACTTCATCAGCTTGCAACGCCGAGCGTTTGTGTGATTGTGGGTCACAGAACTCCAAATCAAACATGGTTTGCAACGGAGCTCACACTGTTCTCTGGGCTGAACTGTCGTCCATGCCATGTACCTGTCCCAAAGAGGCCCACCCGGGTAGCGTTCGATTAGCACAAGGCTCGTGCGACCTTCGTGTTTGGATTTCAAGCACCCATTGTAGCACCCGTATGTCCATCCCGATTGTCAATACCCTCCAAATGGATGTAGACGCTGGAAAACAGTGGTTGCTGGACTAGCGCCTTCCTCTGAATGGCAAAAAGTGCGTCCATAGGTCGTTCGGGGGTGACTCAGCGAACGCCTTTGTCGTGCATGTTGAGAATGAACCAGAAGACACTACGGAGATAGATATGAAAAAGGATTTAGGTATCCGGCACTCTACGAAATTGCCCTTTTTACTTCACCATGAAAAATCGGCTCAAAAGGCACTGAACTTCGGCAATATCAGGTATGGACGGACCGGTTGGCTGCTATCCACTCCACATGGCCTGTGATCTACATTCACAGGATCCCAAAACGGACCAAAAACCTGCGACCTTATGTCGGCTTCGTTCTACCTTTGTTTCTTTGGCCAGCCTGAAAAGAATCCCGCTGCACAAAGAATCGCACATCCTAGCCCAATGACCTCAAACATTACGTCCGTTAAGGGGCAGTCCAAAAACCGAAGTATATCAGGCCAATGATGGCACGGCACTGCCATACCAAGTTTGATAGCACACCCGCAACTATCCCCTTCCTACTCTTGACCGTACCCTCTCGCCCACTCGTTCCATTAACTGCAAATACGAACAAGCTCCCCACCTGGCCCCAGCTGCCGCCATGACATATTCATTCCAATCTGCGGAACCTTTCTTTCGAATTTAACCATTTTTGTGTGTCCGTGGTTCTCGCAAAACTCAGCAACTTTCTATACAGTTCGCTCTCCGGCTCGTGTGTTGCCACCATCTCATTCTTCCAAGGAACTAATATGCCCGGCTTCACAACAGCGACACCAGTGAGTCTCTACAGTTTTACTGTATACCATGTTTCTGAGATTCCTGTTCCGCTTTGCTAATCCCTCCACTTCATCATCCCCAGTTGCGCTTTTTGTGACCCTGGACATGAGCCCAACAGTTCAAGGCAACGAGGCCTCAGCGGTGGTTTCAGGTTTTAGTTCAGTTTGACCAGCTGGATGACGCCAACTCTGCTGCTTCACCAGATTTGATGTTCAGGTTCCTCATTTTCCGCCGTTCACACTTCTTATAGTGTGTCAGGCAGGTAGCCTCTTGTTTTGCCCTCTTTCGCTTTGTTTTTTGCCCGCCACCTTCAAATCCTAACGACCCGATCTTGCTCGATATTCTCCCCAAAAAACGCACAGTAACTGTTCTTCCCTGCCCGTGCGAGTTTAGTGGTGGCCAAGCCTACATCGGATAATGCCAACCGCCTATGACGCTGTCCCTTTTCCCAAAACACCCCTGTACCCACAACCCCTGTCAGTCATGCTTTTATTCCGACTGTAACCTCATGATCATGCCTGACGGCATGCCACCCACAAGTTGAGAATAAACATTAGCAATTAGCAATTATCAATTCGCCGTTCTACGGATGATTCGACGCACCTTCTCTCGTGTTGCTCTCATGGATTTCCAGATACTCCGTGAGGTCTACATCAGGCCGCTTCTTGAATATGCTGGCCATCTTGTCTACTCAGTATGGAAGAAATACGTGACCCGAGTAAAGCGTGTCCAAAAAGCTGCAACGAAAATGGTTGCCGGCTTCAATCCGTTGATTATGAAATGCGTCTCGCGATGCTCGACCTCCTTTCCCCGGAGTACTGTCGCCTCCGAGGAGGCCTAATACCTTACGCACTTTTCGAACAACATGTTTTCCACTGTTGGCCCAACTAACGCACGGCGGGGCACACTTTTATTAGGTGACAATTTTTCTCATTTTGAGTAGTTGGTGCGTGGAATAAACTTTCTGCAACTGTTGTTCGCGCTGCATCTAGTACCAAATTCAAAGCTCTTTTAGACTCTTTCTAAGTGAATCCTCTCGCTGGCAAGCGTATCTCCTCACGCCGAGAACCCAGAGAAAAAGGCTACACCATTTTTTTAGGTTAAGGGAAGCAGCCGAACAACAAGAACAGACTCAACCCGGGAAAATTGGAGGAAGAGCCTTGATTCTGTGTATCAGTCTTTGAATCCGTGGATCCGCGATAGTTGGCTTTCGGCCCTCTCGAGTGGGTTTTCTTTATTGGTCCCACTTAGGCTTCTGCTGTCTGGTTGCTAATCCCTGAGCGATTGACGGAATTTGGTGACCAAGTGACAGCCTCAGGCGTCTCAGACGCCAGCGGTATATCCTTACCTAAACACACCCGAATGGTCGGTACATTGCTCTGACCGTCAACAGCTGCGAAGCAAATATTAGTGAGCTCTCCAGGTAGCACGAGCTTAAACGGGGCATACTCATTCATTGTCGGAACTCATCCAGCGTCGGAACCGTTAGCAAGAAGCGCGTGAACTCTGCAAAAACTATGGATACCACGGAGAGTTACAGGTAGTACAGCGAGCACCGCGGACGTTCGGTCACCCGATCTGATAGAGCAGCTGACGCTGAAGCTCGAGCAGCATCACTTCTGAGCTGTTGGCCTCAATGACTTTGCTGACAGACGAGTGAGCGATGGAGTATTGTAAGCCTTCGAGGTCATTTGATCGCAACATTGTCTCGATTGGCACTGCATCGTCTTTTGCCTAGGCATGAGACGGATTCACGGATTCACGGGTTGATACACAGGATCGAGGCCCTTGCCCGAGTTTCCCGGGTTGGTTTTGTTCTTGTCGTTCAGCGGCTGTCATGCACCTGAAAGGCATAAGCGAAAAAGGGTGTAGCACTGCTCTTTAAGTTCTCAACGCGGAGCGGTATGCTTGCCAGCACCAGGACTCGCATAGAAAGTGTCTAACAGTGCTTTGAACTGGGTTCTAAAAGGGGCATGGACAATCATCGGAGGAAGGTTATTCCACGCAGCTAGTACCCGAAGTGAAAAAAAGTTTTGCCTGATGAAAGTGTGCGCTCTGAGCTTAAAAATTTTCTTACCATGTTCCCGCCGTGTTTGCTGGGTCAGCTGTGAAAAGTCTGTCGGCCAAACCTTGTTCAAACAGGGCATAAGCATGAAGTAGGTCACCTCGAAGGTGACCATTCTCCAGAGCAAAGAGGTCAAGCACCGCGAAACGCGTTTCGTAGTCCACGGAATTAAGGCCGGCAACCAATTTCGTAGCAACTCGCTGGACGCGCTCAATGAGGGTTACGTCCATCTTGCGTCCTGAGTAAACAATTTGGTTGGCACATTCCAGAAGTAGTCCGATTTAGGTCCCATAGAGTATTTGGAAGTCCATGCGAGTAATACAGATGAAGGTGCGCCGAATCATCCGTGGAAAGGTAAATGCCTTTTGGGCCGATTTCAAGTCCTCCATAAAAAGTTGACATGGACTTGAAAGAATGCCTGGAAGGTCGTTGACGTATATCAGAAACAGCAGTGGTCCCAGAACGGAGCCTTGAGGAACTCCAATGGAGACCGGCGCTGGAGAAGAGTAGGTCGAGCCTACTTTCACTCGGAATGTTCTGTCTGATAGGAACGCCTTGATCCAGAGTAGGATCTTCCCTTGAACCCCGTAAGACTCGAGTTTGTGGAGCAGCGGGACGTGTGGGACTCGATCGAATGCTTTTGAGAAGTCGAAAAATATGGCATCTGATATAAGTCCCTCGTCCTTGGCTTGGGTTAAGCTGTCCATAAATACGAGCATGTTCGTCACGCAAGAACGGTTTGGGAGAAATCCGTGTTGAACTGGAGATACCAAGTTGTTGAAGGTAAGGTGGTCTAGGATGGCTCGCTTCAGAATGCGTTCCATCACCTTGCATGGCACGCTAGTGAGGCTTATGGGCCTGTAGCTGCCAGGCGATAGTCGGTCACCAGTTTTGTAGATTGGTGTGACAATCGCTTCCCTCCAGGAAGAGGGAAGGTGGCCTTCGTCAAGCGACTGACGAAACACCAGGTAGAAATGATTAGCCAGTGTGAACGACGTTTCCTTCAGGATCCTTGGGTGGACTTCGGCGAGCCCCAACGCACAGAACGGGTTGATCTTGTGCAAGAGTTGACAAACGATCCCACCGTGAAGATCAAATCGGTTAGAGGCCGTTCGTAGTTACACCTTGACAAGATTGGATGTGACGAGAACGAGGGGGCTGAGCATAGGCCAGCATAGGGTTCTCTGTAGACCTCAGATACCACTATTGAGCCACTCGTGGGTTCCCCGTTCCTATCCCTCAGGGAGAACGCAGATGGCTTGTTTCTGCGGCGATGTCTCATGTAGTTACACGGCACATTTCTGTTTTTCCGGGCGAGGTCCGGAATGGTGGCTTGTTTTCGTATGTTTCATCGGCGGATTTCTGATTTACAGCGGTTCCGCACTTTACAAAATGCCAGCTCGTCTTCTGTGTCTCCTGTTGTCAACTTTTTGAAAAATAGTTGAGGCCTCTTTTCCAGAAGACGCCGAATCCTTTTCGGTAGCTTGCGGCTCATCCGGCTGCATGTTGGTTTTTTGGGACGAACATCGCCTCATCCACATGAACTTTCTGGACAATGGTCCTATATAAGTCTTCCACTGAAGATGGTCCAAGTTTAACTTGTTCAAGGAAGATGCACATTCCTGAGAAGTCTGCACGGCAGAAGCTTCGAATCCACGCTTGAGGTTCGGGATTTCTGGCTCATCAGAAGATGAAATCCAAGGTCAGCACACAGTGGTCAATATGTCCTAGTGGAGCGTTAATTATCACCTGATTGACGAAGCTTCTTTCGTTGGTGATGACCGAATCCAGGAGGTATGGTAGTTGGCCTGCCCGGTATCTGGTTCGTGCTACGACGTGTTGAGTCCAAGCGCTCTGTTGGACGACTTTGGTCAGCGCCGCTGCAAAAAGTCCACCGCCATATCGTGTCGTCCGCAGCTAGGTCTTTAACTACAGGAGTTATCGAGAGTGTGATAAACCATGGCAATAGTGTCACTACGGAGCTCCGGAAGTGTTCTTATCTTCCGGTGCTAGGCGGGGTGCGCTCGGCTGGTGGGACCCTCCAACCAATACTTTGTCCTCCCCGTCCTGAACATAACTGGTGAAATTAATGTAACTGGGTTCTCTGTTCTTTCTAAGAATTTCAGGGGATTGGTTTAACCACTTGATTGAATGGTGCTCGAGAGACGATTGAGGGGAACATCTACAGTTGCTCTGGTATTCAGCAGTCCTTCATTGTGTCCACTGGCTTCAACGAGGAACTGGTATCATCCTGCTTGACTAGTGACAGGTGGTGATGGACGCAATGTGTTCCGTTGCGATAACCAAAGGGTTACCAATTATTCGTCCAAGGATCGTCCAGCCTTCTGGATAGTCATGTTCCGGCTCCATTATCGTGCAGTGACCGATTGATTCTCTTGCTTTGCCTTTGAATGCTTCAATCAAGAAAGTCAGTCGGTCATCGGAATCCACGACATATTAGGCGACCCCTTGGTGAGGCCCCTGAGAAACTTCTAATATTGTAAAAGGTTACCATCAAGCGTTTGTACGCTCCTCTGAGGCATGCCCATAGAGAGGCTAATTAGCACTGGGAGAGGTTGGCTTGACAGGGACACAGAGCGTGGTTTTTTTAAAGTATCGGTACATAGGTGGGGTCAACGGCTCCTTCCTGTTCTACTGGATAAGAGGGGGTCCAGATGAGTCCCGTGTTAGTTGTGTGTGGCTGTAGCACGACTGAGGTTCAGTCATCTCTGGACAGACCTTGGCCATCGTCATTTCCAACCGCTCGGCTCTATTCGTCATATCGGTAGGGAGCTCTTCCTCGGGAGTTGGGTGAAATAATGTAGGGGAGGAATTTCAACTAATTTACCGGAACTCCTGGTAGACGTGGAGAAAACGTTGTCCGGACAGTCTACTGGGCTTTACAATAACCTTGTTGATTAAATTTGTAAGATCCAGATGGCTAAAGTTTTTCGGGGCCAGTGGGTCTACCGGACCACCCGCGGTTCCTATTCAGCAGGCAGTACGAACATACGGATGGGGGCAGCAGAAGCTGTGTCGATAATTGATTCCATCTCCGGGATTGGATACATAACTACTGATTGCCTTTGATTCACAGAAGAAATCAATAGTTACCACAAATAATACGGGTTTTTGTGGGGCTGCTTGGGTGAAAACACATCACAATCTAACCCAGTGCACTTTCTTGTTGTGTTGATGAGATACACTGCTCGTCGTGCTGTGGCACGACGAACATTCTGTGGAAGTAAGGATTTCACTGGAGCAGAAATATGAGGTTTGTTTCACTTGTGAATGATCTGCCACGGAAAACCACCAGGAGGTTGGCGTCTCCCAACGGTGACTAACCACCCATGCCAGGTATAGCTGAAACAAACACACGAATGTTGGTGTTCACTCAGCCTAGTTGGTAACCCAAGCGACCTCAGAAAAACCAGGCTGATCCTGAACCTGCCGCGTTTGACTTCCCGGAGTGATATCAAACATTTGACTTCAAGGCAAAGTATAAGCGCAGGAATCCAAGGGCAGTGTGAATGCTTTGAGCATTCCATGCATCTTAACAAGTCCCACATTGCCGTAAGTTCATGCGTCTAGTAAGGATTTGTTAAGTTGAATGGCCCAAAAATGCTTGAAAAGGCCTTTTATAAACCACGATGGCATTGGAATCGGCTGATATATATTCGCGCTTGCACCTCATACTGTACCCTTCACAGAGCGGGGAAATAGACGCTGAAGAGAGAGATGTCGGTGGCAACCCAGAACCGAGTATGTGAACACTGCAAGCAACCGCGTGAACCTCATTCACTTCTAGAAAACTTCACTTGTGCGAACATTTTTGAATGTCAACATAAACGGTGAGTTGTCGCTTCCAAATCTAGTTAAAATTTCTTTTAACCCGTATATCATGTCAGTGTCACCAAGAAAGCTGAAATTCAATGAAATACCGACGAACATGTCCATGCAAATAAAGACGATACGTGACCACGAGGTTTGTTGCGTAACATGGTGGAAAACCTTGCCTTAACGTCCTTTCTCACTCAGTATGGTTTCGTAGTTCTTGGCAGCTCTTGGAAGATCTTGCCATTGTCTAACGACAATTTATTGCCTCCATCGGACCGCGCATTAGCACGACGCCTTACACTTACACGAAGGCTTTCTGACAGCGGTTCATCCATCAGTAATTGGTGAGGTCCTGTGAATTTTATTTATACCTCGCGGTCACCAGGTTGCTTGGCCCGTATAGCCGGATACATCCATAACAGTATATCGTTTTGTGTGTGTAGGTCCTACGCAGCAACTGAACCACCGTGAGATTAGGTGGTTCACCAAATCTTTGTAACATAACAAGGCGAGGCGATGCTTTAGGTTCTTCTCGGTAACGTTCAACTTAAGACAGCAGTGCGATGCTGGAGTATGCAAGTTCCCCTGCCTCAAGAATAGCGCGGCAGGCAAAATGATTGTTGACCATCTTAAGGCGGACATTTAGCTATGCTTGGTGAAAAGAATTCCGTGAAATGATAGAATTATTTTGGAGTGTCACAGAGTGTCCTTGTCAACTTTTAAATCGGGGGAGCAAACGAGCTCCAAGCCTCCTAGGTATGGAGGCAACGGAGATGATCAACGTCTCTCACTGGTGCTTCGCACTTCATTATAATTCATTTCGCCATAACCTTGTCCGTGTTTTATTTTTGGTCAAGGTAACCATGCACGCTTGTTAGCAAGTATGTCCCTCATTATTAAATACACACTTAAGGAAGGATATAATAGGTTGTTTGAAAGTGAGCAGTTTATTTATCCAGGCAGCCTCAACACTGACTGTACTTTGTTATGCCTAGTGAATCATGTATCACGCCGGGCTGCGCATGATGCTCGGCAATATATCAACGCTGTCTTCCAGGGAGGCTGAAAAGTGAAGAAAATGGAGGAGTAAATGGATGGAGTAAACAACTCAGAAAACTAAGACCATTAACGCGTATCATTAATGGAAACAACTTGTTCATTTGCTGAGCCACACCTCATTTGCTGCCCGGTTTTTCAGTCCCCATTATCTATCCTCTTAAGTGGATGTGTTCAAATGACTAGCTTACCAGCTTACTTCTGGCCAACCCAAATGAGGAACCGCACCAGGTTTCTGCAACCATCTAGAAAGAGTGGCAGAGTCTGGATTCAGTAAAATGCGGGACCTATAATTTAGAGTAAATGGCACTCATTATTTAAGTTGTTGCTAATTTTACCGGTGCCACTCGTGGGCAGGAGGTCGCCTGTGTAGTGCTCCATCGTCTTTGGTAGCGAAAGACTGCCTGCATGAGACTACTAGAGGTTTGCACACAACACCTAAGACGGGTGCATTTTGGAGCACGAAAGAGACATTCTTCCTCCGGGCCAAACAAAAATATAAGAAGTGATCACTCGAAGAGGTAGTCAGCATGGGATCGTGTGTTTAAAGGACGAGGGACGCCGTATGATATCTGAGTGCGAGTTAAACGCGCTGCTGAGAAGCCGCTCTTATCCAGAAGATTAAGTGACCATACTAATAAAATAGAGGCCGTGAGTACAGAATTCTCTAGTTTTGTGAGATGCAGGCTGCCAATGATTCCCAATAAGGACGAAAGCTGTAAAATGCTTTTCGGCTTTTCAGTATAGACTAACCCTATTTGGAAGATAGAATCTTCATTGAAATCACCAACACTAATACAAACATTGCATTGGTCAAAAGACATGAACGACCGTCGCCTTTTAGTGCGTTGATAGTGCTTGTTCATAGCTCATTTGTTGGCCAAGACGGTGTATAAAGTTCAATTCCATAACCGAAAAACCTACTAGATATTGCGTAGGAGGTATGTGGAATTTCTTGCACTGGCCATTTCGCGGCATCACTACTAGTAGTTGTACATACAGTAGCCTTGTCCCATTGTTTTTGCTGTTCTGCTTATTGTGTCAGTCCTAACCACAGGTCTGCTTTTGTTCACGATTCTTGAATGTAAGACCCAAAGTCCCAAAGTATACCACAATAGATAGACCCTTTGGTCGTTCAGTCTGCGAACTGCAGGAGACATTAATTACCTGCTTAACCATGGAAATCGTTGTATAATCCGCGGTAGTTGGGAAAAATTTCTGGTTTCATGTTATGTTTTCTCCGGACTCATATCTTCCCCTTTTAGTAAAGCACAGCGTGCGTTTCCTTCGTAGTATTGTTTCTGGAACCTGTAGCTCGTTCCAGTTCCAGTCAGTGGGCGGACTAATTACAGCGGTTTAAATGTACTAACCGTCCTGCTAATTTCTCGCTACAGCATAACCTTGTGTTGCCCGGAATGTGGGTGTCGCTTTCTTCCTACGTTGGCCGCGTGGTTTTCTGAGTGTGTACATGTACCTCAATTTTGCCGGCCGCTGTGTCTAAGCCCGTTCGTTTTGCGTTCTGCGCCGTGAAAACACTCCGATGAAAATTGGTAGGCCAGTTCGCTTTCGGTAGTATGGGCTCTCCCAGGGCATGACTAGGTTCATTCAGAGCGGCGGTCCAAGTTTAACTGCAGAGACTATCCAACGGTGCGCTGAATGATCACCCAGATGGTCCGCGAGTCTTACGGCGCCGTGATTGGAGTTTTGGTTGATGGGCTGATGAGGTCTGCGCCCGCGATATAATTTAGATAACAGGATCTGTTGGGTTGTGGAGGAGTGATATTAGTCTCGAGAGAGCATATAAGCTATTAGAATGCCCACGAACACTTACAAAATCTTTCCAACACTACGATCCCCAGAACGTTTTCTAGTCCACTGATTAGTGTCGGTTTATTCCACAGGTTCACGACGCAGACCACGTGAGCTCTGGCCACGTATAACAACCCACGTTGTGGATGAATACTTGATCACGCTGGATGACTGACCAAAAAAGACGAACATCATGGCGTTCCACAGCCACTTATTTACTACCTGAACTTTCTTCCTGCTCGAGCCTCTTGCCAGCCGTTCGAGTCCACACACCGTACACTCACGGCTACCGACGCCTAAGAAACGCAGGTTGGACGATTTTCGCTGCCAAGCAGTAGTCACTTTAACCGGGCAACGGCGCTCTGCAAAAACTGCTTAAATTCAAAGTCGTACTACGTCAGTGGCTCATGCGGACGTGCTGCCTACTGCTCTAGAACCTAAGGGTTCTATAATTATATTATTGCCTCGCGGGCCTGAGATGGCTCACTGGTTAAGGCGCCAGCTCACGGACCCTCGGGTCCGTGAGTCCAAACCCATCCTCAGCAGCTCGACTTCTCCAAGCAGTATCCCAGCCCTCATGCCTAATTCTTTTGGCATAGCGGCTAGGCATAAAAGGGGTGCTACAGCTGTACGGTTTGATGATTTAATTCTACGCNCAGAAGATTAAGTGACCAAACTAATTAACGAGAGGCCGTGAATACAGAATTCTCTAGTTTTGTGAGATGCAGGCTGCCAATGATTCCCAATAAGGACGAAAGCTGTAAAATGCTTTTCGGCTTTTCAGTATAGACTAGCCCTATTTGGAAGATAGAATCTTCATTGAAATCACCAACACTAATACAAACATTGCATTGGTCAAAAGACATGAACGACCGTCGCCTTTTAGTGCGTTTATAGTGCTTGTTTATAGCTCATTTGTTGGCCAAGACGGTGGATAAAGTTCAATTCCATAACCGAAAAAGCTACTAGATATTGCGTGGGAGGTATGTGGAATTTCTTGCACCGGCCATTTTGCGGCATCACTACTAGTAGTTGTACATACAGTAGCCTTGTCCCATTGTATTTGCCATTCTGCTTATGGTGTCAGTCCTAACCGCAGGTCTGCTTTTGTTCACGATTCTTGAATGTAAGACCCAAAGTCCCAAAGTATACCACAATAGATAGACCCTTTGGTCGTTCAGTCTGCGAACTGCAGGAGACATTAATTACCCGCTCAACTATGGGAATCGTTGTATAATCCGCGGTAGTTGAGAAAAATTTCTGGTTTCATGTTTTGTTTTCTCCCGACTCATATCTTCTCCTTTTAGTGAAGTACAGCGTGCGTTTCCTTCGTAGTATTGTTTCTAGAACCTGTAGCTCGTTCCAGTTCCAGTGAGTGGGCGGACTAATTACAACGGTTTAAATGTACGAACCGTCCTGCTAATTGCTTGCTACAGCATAACCTTGTGTCGCCCGGAATGTGGATATCGCTTGCTTCCTACGTTAGCCGCGTGGTTTTCTGAGTGTGTACATGTACCTCAATTTTGCTGGCCGCTGTGTCTAAGCCCGGTCGTTTTGCTTTCTGCGCTGTGAAAACACTCAGATGAAAATTGGCAGGCCAGTTCGCTTTCGGTAGTATGGGCTCTCCCAGGGCATGACTAGGTTCATTCAGAGCGGCGGTCCAAGTGTAACTGCAGAGATTATCCAACGGTGCGCTGAATGATCACCCAGATGGTCCGCGAGTCTTACGGTGCCGTGATTGGAGTTTTGGTTGGTGGGCTGATGAGGTCTGCGCCTGCGATATAATTTAGATAACAGGATTTGTTGGGCTGTGGAGGAGTGATAATAGTCTCGAAAGAGGACATAAGCTATTAGAATGCCCACAAAAATTTACATAATCTTTCCAACACTACGATCCCCAGAACATTTTCTAGTCCAGTGATTAGTGTCCGTTTATTTCACAGGTTCACGACGCAGGCCACGTGAGCTCTGGCCACGTATAAAATCCCACGTTGTGGATGAATGATTGATCACGTTGGACGACTGACCAAGTAAGACGAACATCATGGCATTCCACAGCCATTTATTTACTAGCTGGACCCTCTTCCTGCTCGAGCTTCTTGCCAGCTGTTCGAGTCCCCACACCGTACACTCACGGCTACTGACGTCTAAGAAACGCAGGTTGGACGATTCTCGCTGCCAAGCAGTAGTCACTTTAACCGGGCAACGGCGCTCTGCAAAAACTGCTTAACTTCAAAGTCGTACTACGTCAGTGGCTCTTGCGGACGTGCTGCCTACTGCTCTGGAACCTTAGGGTTCTATAATTATATTATTGCCTCGCGGGTCTGAGATGGCTCATTGGTTAAGGCGCCAGCTCACGGATCCTCGGGTCCGTGAGACCAAACCCATCCTCAGCAGCTCGACTTCTCCGGTGTAGACTTGAACAACCTAGCAGTATCCCAGCCCTCATGCCTAATTCTGTTGGCGTAGCGGCTAGGCATAAAAAGGGTGCTACAGCCGTAAAGTTTGATGATTTATTTCTACGCATGACAGCATACTTCACCAACCCGTGTTGTCGGTATTGGTTTAGAGGCAAACCAGGGCGCAATATCTTCCAAAAAAGTAAATTGTTTTCTGTCGGTCTTATTTGGTGTTTGGCATCAAACTGACAAAGTCACTTCTCATGTCCCTGGCATCTGCGCTTAAGATCGGCCGTTGTAAAAATGACGAGAAATTCCAGTGGCCGCCTTACACAAAGCTCAACTCAGTCCTTAAATGCCTGCTTCTTTCCCCATAAAATCACTTTTTCCCAAATTCCAAGGTCATTTTTTGGCACCACCGTCTTAGACAGTCCATTCGAAACCTTTCGGCAGTGCGACTTTAGTCTGCAAAGGCATCGCTTTTCGCTAATCAAGATACTCTGCAGTCAACTCTACGCTTTACTCACCTTGACTGGCTTGGTTCGATTTTCAGATTGTACTATGACTTGTTGGTCTTATCCTTTGCAATAATTTATTGTTGGCCTATGCTCGCACTTTTTATCTTGTGTTCCCTCCAATGCAAATAATTCAGTGAAATCTTCTGTTGAAAGCGACAGTTTTCTAGTAATTGAGTTCAGCACGTATATCGGTAAAACCGAACGAACTAGCAGCAAGTATGTATTCAAGATGACGTACATATGCAGCACTTGGGATATTTAAAACAAGAGGATAGTGAATAGTGAAAGGACGAAATCTCCATTCAAAATTGCCGGAACTCATCCCATCTTCATCTGCCGACAGGAGTGCTCCCCATTTCTACGTTTAGCACACCGGTTTTCAATTGGGCCAGTGAACTTCCACGTGTACATGTTTTCTGTGCACTACGTATGTGCACCGTACGTACCTCCATCGCCATGGTTTATGTTGTGACTTGCTGGACGGCTATGCAACTCTATATCGGTCCTTGGCTTCCTGCTCCGCCCACTATGGTATGTCAAAAGGCACGGTAGCTTCGAACAGCCCTTTATATAGACAAATGAAAATTGTTACAACTGTATTTATAGGGTAATCACAGAATATTTCACAAGATTGTGCTAGGATCTCCGTGAGTGGGCGAGAAGCGTCGAGCTAAAGATGCTCGATCCAGATTGGCTGGCATTCTGACCAATCAGGGTATGCCTACGTTTGGTCCGTGGCCTGCACGTGAGACATCTGCCCAAATGATGTGATGCTCGGTCATTGGAGACGGCTGGCCTCCGGACAGTTTAACAGTTCAACCAAAATTCTTTCCTTTATTCCATTGTGTGCTACGACGTTTGGTGAATGCGGCTATTTTGGGAATGTCTAATGTTTAACCTCCGGCAATTTTCTAGCATTCTATAATCGTTCATTTTCGTATCACATCCTGGAATTATCGGAAGAGATCGTGCCTAGATTATATTAACTCAATTCACCACCAAATGTTTTCTGAAAGTAAAAACTGAAGCTTTACCTGTACAATTTCGAGTATGAAGACTGAGATATATCCGACGCATTGGTTTTGTATGGGGCGATGGCCATTGACAATTTATCAACCACACTCAACCACAACTAGTGCTTTCCATTCTGCGTTTTACTGCATTGTTCTGGTTTTCTCAGCAATCTCAAGAACCCTGCAAAGAATTGTCCGCATTTATTACAACCTCTTGGTTGTAAATGTGCCGGCATTTCTTGGGATATGAATGTGGTGTTAATTCAGGGGTTTATTTGGTGGTCCGTTAACCGGGGTTGTGAGTGCGCGTTGTCCAAGAGCTGCCGAAAGCACATCTGGAGAATTTACGGTCACAAAAGAAGCGCCCATTTTGAAGTTTAGCTGTGGAGCGAGCTCTCTGAAGGAGACCTACTCAGTGTGTTAACCTCGGAACTAAGCAAGCAAAGTAGCATCGAGCGGCCACACACGTCAACCTGATATTTAGGGTATCCTGGTGTATCCTGGTGCTTAGTGGTCTGGATATCTCGTAGGATAGTGGAGATACAAGTGTGATAGACAACAATGCATCACTATAGTAAAAATGGTAAATGACTATCATGTGACTGTGGCGAAATAGCGCCCTAGACAGGAGTGTGGAGAAAGGCAGGAAAATCTAGTGTCCTTATAGGAATCGAGCATTAACTAGTTGTCCGCATCCCTGAGCAAAGTTCAGGCAGGAACTCTGGACCATCTCGCCGGACCAAGATGTAATCCGTGGATCTGGTCAAGCATCCCTCGCGAAACCTGCGGACTGCAAATCCAAGGCATGTATATTTACAGAAATTAGTTAGACAGTGAGGATAGGTAGCAGCAACACGCCACTTAGAGTTTACAAACGCATGCGAGACAATACAAGTTGCCCCCGGCGGAAATGCACAAAAATACCACAACCCTGCGTTTGGCCCTGGTTGCTCACGTTTTACGTTGTTATGCCGTAGCCCGCCGCCCCCCAAAATTTTTGGCAATTAACGGTGTTTATTGGAAATGCCTGCCTGGTATATATTATAACTGCCCTTATCCAATAAGTTTCATTTGTGATATCAGTGATTCTGACTCGCTACCCAGTACTGACCACGTATTATCTGATTCAGAGCATACAACATTCAAATGACTCCCTCTATGCTACGAAGGTATCAGCGATCAAACTTTTGAAGGCAGTATTCATGTTGGATCTCATTGGAGTTACTTTACTATGCAGCCGAAAACCAAAAAAATGCACTTCCTAAGCAGCTGTACATAGACTGTATAGCAAGTCACCGGTGATGTTGCTCAGAAACCAGTTAAACCAGGAACAGAAATAATAGCTATAGAGGTTATGTTTGATCGTTACGTACATCGGATAGATACACGAATAAGACTCTTGCCCAAGCCTCCCGGGTCGGGTTCACTCTTGTCGTTCAGCGATCTTGAAAGATCCTGAAAGGTTTTGTCAACTGTGAGTACCAACTTCAGCTAGGCACATCGTTCACTCTGAGGGCTGTTAAATATGCGTGAAGCTGATGGCGTGAGTGCTTTAAAAGCGGAATCCACGAGTGACTTACGTGGCCTAACCACCACAGCTTTTGGTGCCGGACACCGTCGTTTGAAGTCCCTGTTGAGCAACCGAACACTGGCCCTCTAACTTCCCCGCCGCGGATTTGTCGGCACCAGCCTGCACGGGTTATGGTTGCGAGATAGTTTACCAAAGACCTGAAGATGCCTCAGATCTTCTGCTGGACGATGTTATGCCTCACAGCCACACAACATAACGGCTCACACTGTTACCTGATACGCACTTTGAGATATAGTGGTGTACTGATTTGCCCCCATTGGTGCCTCAAATTAGCAAGAGCAAACAGAGCCTTTGAGGTTCTTGCTTTGGTCTTATCTGTTACCCTACAATCTGAACACATGCACCTTCCACCATACGTAAAAATTCGAGTACCTCTCACCGGATTGTAAGTGGCTAGTTCAGTGAGTGCATGGCGTTCTGTTGAATTTGTACTCTTGGATAATGGATCAGAATCTTTTTATCTAATTCGGATATCGCTTGCCGAAAAACATCTGCATAAACTGCACAGCGATGGAACCTTCTAATCGCATCTGAGTAAGTAAGGAAAGCTTCAGTTTTGACGGTTCATTCGAACTCGAATTGCTTACCGACTAGTATACCGCTACTACTTAGGCTTTAGTAGAAAACGTCTTCTGCATCTAATTGACTATAGGGACGAATCAAAAAAGCTTCTGGAGCAAAACTCACATACGGTAGTTTCGTTCGAGATTAATTCACTGGAAGTCAAGTGCTGGAGGCCTTCCAGTAGACACTGGATACAGGGTAAAGACACTGATGAATTACAGCTTGGGAAATGTCTTTGATCGCATTGTTCGGTTGGGTCACGGCAATACAAAATGGTAGTCCGTCATCAGGTAAAAGATATCGTTTTACTGAGAAATGTTTCATGGTTGGTGAGGCACAGCTACATTAAAATTTCAGCATTTTGTATTTCGGAACAATTTCTCTTTGGAGAATATACGTCAAATCAAGGTTGACTAAAGTTGGAGTAAGATAGCGGTCGAGAAAATAAGCTAAAGACTCCTATTTGCTCTGGGAGTTCACTTGGAGTTTCACCTATGGGGATCCATTTTGTGCTTCACTCAGATTGTGTATAGGTTAGGTGACCGTCTAAGAGTGACCGATACATGTGAATTTTGTTGTATGAAGCGCGACCCGTACTGCCCATCCTGATTACTTAGGGTGTGCAAGTAGCTAAAACGTAATAGCGCCAAAACTGTGTGCGAACAGGAAGCACGAGTTGCACGTAAGCACAGATGAACGGGTATCAAGTAGCACGCGGTCAAAAATATCGGCAGTCCACCTCCACTGTAGAAAAATTAATCATGTTTGCGAAAAAAAGATAGTTTGGGTTTCTCGATCATCTTGCCAGTCACTACTTTTTGTGACCCTAGCTACGAAGTGAGCCTGGACTAGAGCAGAGATTAGTTGACCAGCTGCCGAATACTTGGTACGGAACACACGGCTTCTCCAAAACCTGACTAAATATATTTCGATGGCATGTTTTTTAATTTAACTGATGTTGTATTTGACAATCTTGTCCGAAAGACACCGAGTTTGGTGCACACCAGAGGAACCCAGCGTGCATTAATTAACGTAAACCAAGGTGCCTCTAACAATACAGAGGCACTATGTACGTTATTAAGCTTATTTTCAAATAACATTTGGGGTTAACGTGTTATGGCTTAGAACTAAATTATATCATTTAATGAGAAAATCAGGGGTTTAGGCAGTATAATGTTTAGTCATAAGCATTCTTAAGTATCTTAGAAATTTAGCTCTCGTTAGTCTGGAGGACGATGAGCACGATGAGCACAGTTGTTTAAATTCATGAAACTCACGTGTGAACTGAAGTATATATATATATATACTTCAGTTCACAGGTGAGCTTCATTCATGTAAACCACTTTGCTCAAAAACTGAAAGAGATCAGTATTCAGCCACATAATGAGTGTGTAGCTTTAGATGGCAATGGTAATACCGAGGTGAGAGTCTTATGACTCGTCCATGATTATGCGAACCACCTGATTAGCGGTGATTTATACCTCGTTATGACAGCTCGCCGTTTGTTATGTAGAAGAAAATGAACCCGTCTCTTTTTTTCAATTTTACGGGACCCATAGGCTCGAAGGTCAGACACCTCCAGGTCTGGAAAACTCTAGTTTTCCAGGGGCATTGCCAGAACCTGAAGGAAAGTTTCCACGGACGAACGGTTGCCCGAGCTTGTCTTAGAGGTTATCTTCTCTTTAACGAGATTTCCCATTAACTCGCGGAAATTTTGTTGCCATACGTAATGTCCTTGCAGTTTGTTGTCTTACTTATTCGACCAATGACTTTCGGCAGTTTTTCATAACGGAATAGTCAGTTTGTGGTGACTTAAGTCGTGCTGAATCTCTTGCTAAAACCCTGTTGTTTGACCGAATGTCCTTGTACCGAAGTCGGAGTTGAATAGGATTTTCTGTTGATTATGAAGGAATTATTTTTTGATTCTCAACTCTTCAATTATCTTCCTGTTGCCAACAATGCCTATCGTAGTTACCGGTATTCTGCTCAGTGGTTCTGATTCTCAAGGAGACAATTATGTGATTCCGAATTGCAACCAATCTACCATTCCCAGATGCTCAGTGCATCTGTAGGAGCTTCTAGCGAACACCGTTTTCTTATCTCCCAACCCAGACCTCTGCATAATGTACTTATATGCATATATCTTTGCAGAACTGCTGTCCGGCTTTGACTGTCAAGAGGAACCTTGCCACTTTTGTCAGTTTGTATGCTTCCATGATGTCTCACGCACAACCTAGACGACTGCGGGCAAAACCAAGGGAATCGAAATAGGAAAGGTGTCCAAACTAGTTTTATGAGGATAACGCATTTTTATCTTACCTGTTCGATCAGAATAACGAGGCCTTTGTGGGAGCTGCAGCGCTGATCATATTCATCCACGCGAGGATCCAACTTTTGCGCCATCTACGCGGACTAATTAAGTAATGGTGGTTTAAAAGGGTAAAAACTGTCACAAGAACTTCTTGGAGCACCCAACTAAAGTTACCGGCATAAAATCCAATATCTCCAATACATCCAGGACTCCCGGACCGTCCGAAAACGCAGTAGGCCTGATGAAATTTTGGTTTCTCAGAGGGCACATTTGTCCCCATTTCTTTAGTGGTCATTACAGGATGGTTCACTTAATGCACTGAATATGTTCTCCCATGATCGCAGAAACATAGGAATAACTCTTGTTGGGATCAAAGGTTATGAAATTTCACGCTGTTTGAGCTGGTATCGATTGACAGGGCCTACATCGAATGCAAATCAGTCACGCTGTTCTGTGGGAAGGCTTGCATTCGCAAACACCAGCGCCTGAAATACAAGCGTTTCGGGTCGACTTAGGCTATGTTAGCAAGTGAGAAGGACTTACCACGTGCTTTTCATAACATACGTGATTTGGCTCAGTAAATAACAGAAACGGCCTCCAGTGTGAAAGTTTCCACGACTCCGTTTACGGTCATAATCGACCGCATATTCGTTCATGATTGTTAGTGCATCCGAACAGTACGTCCGGTTTACTTAATTTTTGTTCCATGGCTAAAATTCATACACGAATAAAATGAAATGTTATGATGGTTACATTTCTTAAGAATATGCCGTCGGCTTTTTTCCGATCACGCGGTTGTTCTGGAGTTAACTTGGGCTGCATTTTCGTAGAGTGGTTCATGCTGGCAACACATTGTGTACTTCGCTCATTCTTTACACCTGAAGCCAGCCGCGAGCTTGTCACCAATGATGATGCCTTTTTTCCCGGTACGGTCCTCTGAAAATTGCATTATCATTGATGCTAAGTTCTTCCTTACACCAAGGTGGCCATAATCTTTCTGGTGATCCCAGTTGATCACACAATAGCGAGACACCAAAGCTTCTCTGTGTTTTGAGAACTACAATCATCTGGACGACTAGGCACGAGAGCGGTATCTAGTGATATTTTGAGAAGTGACCAGACTGAATTTAGTTTTTCTCTTTGGCGAACAGGGTCGATAAAAATCGGATCGGCCTGATGAAACAACTGTCACTTTTAACTCTGCTTTTTCTGCGTCTTCAGCTCCTGGGTGTCTTTTGTAGTTTAACTCCTAACCGAGTCTGTTATTAATCGAATTGCTGCTATTCTTGATGTTTTAAATATTGGTGCCTTCGGTTATCACTGTGATTTTCTTACTACTTGTGAGTAAGTCCTCATACCATTAATCTTACATTGCCCACATCACGCTGGTTGGGACCAAAACATGGGGTGATATTTCAACAGTTTATGATCAAATGGCTTCGCGATGTGATTTAACTGAACGATTAGATCTGTGGAAGATGCACTGCCACCGCGCAGAAAGGCACACTGTGTCTTATATTGCAGATGTGCACAAGAACTTAAAAGACGAGCAAGCCCACCGTTCCAGGTAATGAATCGGCGTGGCTCCAGGAATAAAATTTTGGACTGGTTTCTTAAGAACACATAATTCGAGTGAGATGGAAGACCAAGTCCCCTGTGCACCTTCAGTCTTGACTGAGGTTTTAATTCTACCACTAAGAAAACAACTACCAAGTTTCGAATCCTCTGGGTTATCACCCAAACCAATGCGAGAGCCAAATGCACACAGCATGAAATGCATGGCACTTATGGCCGATTGGTTACTGAAATATAACATACGTCAATGAAAAATAAGTTTAGAATTATTTTGTATTAAGTGACAGAGAACTGAGCACTGGACACAGAGAGCGGATGAGTTCAGGCGTGGGATAAGCCGGATCCCGTTATCTGAATGACTGTTTGCGTTAACCGTTGTGTAACCTAGCTTCACACAGGAAATCAAAAAATGAAATATTGGTCGCGGGAAATCGTTCTAATTTTACAGCAGGATAATTTTACTTCAATAAAGACTTCGTCCAGTAAGTGAGGTCAGTCGAATTCAAAATGTTGAAAAGCTCTCTACAACCGTTCTTTCTTATTGAGAGTCACCGGCAGTGCATATCTCATGCATCTGCAGAAAGGTTGGAGACTTTGACCTTCCGTTAAGCAATCGAACGCTGCTTCATATTACCAACACTTTTAGATTCATATCTAGAGAGAACTTTTCAAACCCCATTACTGCCTGAAAAGAATCGTGATCATGTTCAGGTGGGGCAATCTTTGTTACACTTCTGTGACATATTCTAAACTACCACCATGCCAAATTATCAGGAAGAAAAGATTGGCAGCTCAGATCGTTGAGATGGTGGTCGCTTGCTCGCTGAGCTTGACAATTTTGTTGCAAACGTTTCATCACCCATCTGGGTGATATCATCAGTGCGTTGTCGTGTATACCGTGGGAAGGCGCACTGGTGGTCAGTTGTTCGTAGCTGGTTGCACAACTACCTAACTAAGCTGATATTTGTGGAGCTATTATATTAGAGACACACTGCGGATATGTGTATGCACTAGAAGAACTAAATAGAAAATGCATGCTTTTATTCCGCCTGGGAAATACTGTGCCGAAGAGTGCATCCTTCAAAAATATTACGTATCGTAAGAAACAAACCGTATTCAGAGATAGGCAGAGTAAAAGCTTCTGTTGTCATTGCGGTATGAGCTAGCAGAATAAGAGAAGGAACCTTGGGTATTCGGACTTCATAATTTAGGGTATCTGACTGAAGAACCCCTAAACCAAATCTCACCCGTTCCTTCCGTGCCATTTTATTGTGACAACGACTGTTAACAATCTTGTCAGTGCAGGAAAACTTTAGTCAAGCGGTTATGCCGAGGTAGTAATGAATTAGCGGTGCTAAAAATACTTACCCTGGAATATAGAAACTGTGTCAAGCACTTGTTGGATTCTGGGCTTCCCATGTTTTGATAACGTTGTACCCAATGGAAGCATCCTACAGGCGCTGCTTTCTCTGTGACGTCTCCGCCATGAATAAAAAAGGATAGTACTTCACAATAAACATTTCTAGAAAAGATTTGACAAACATAATGAAATGTGTCACTAGACCTTGGTTACTCATTAGGTATATTTTGCAGGAATCAGTGCAAGTTCCCGTCTGAAGTATATTTTTTGCACACTGTGTGGATCATTAACATTGTTTTAATATTTGAGCACCAGGACAATGTGTTCAAAAAGAATTTGTAAGTGGCAAACCTTAAAAATCATCTATCACCCTGTTTTGTATTTCGTCTAACCACTCTCTTAGCTTGGTGGTGGTCTGAGGGGATTTGTAAATTTTAATAGCTGTTGAATACCATTCATGGCGCACTAACACAATCCTCACTGCTTACGGACGATGCCACCGATGGACAATGAGAGTAGCCGGTGACCGGATCATGCCACTCTGATTTCTGTAGTCCGTTCTTGTTGGCTTGAGGTCCAGCGCGTAAGTGACTCAGATAGCAACTCCCTACGTGGGTTTGTGTTTTAATTCACTATCCGGTGTAGCTGGTAGTTGGTTATACCTAATGAGAATAGACTTGGTTCATCGAACGGCTGTAAGTATTCTGAGTAGCTAAGCTACTTACCAGAAGAGGATGTAAACACATGGCACGCAACCGGTCAAGCGATCCGCAAGTCACATGGTTGAAGCGTTATCACAAGTTTGGTGGAAACCTTAGTGGCTTAAATATCCGGTCGGATGACAAGATGGTTCAAATGAGTTACGAAAACGCGAAGGACACCGGAAGAGTACTATCATATAAAGGAAGGTGGATTGCGCGTCGGATAAAAGCTAACACAATGTGCATCAAATTAAGTCCTGATGAGGCATATTACGAGAGCGACACAAGCCACATTGCTTTCATTCGGAGCTACATGCAGGTTTCCACAAGAACAACTGGTGAGTATTTTACAACATCAGACTCATGCAAGGTGCCAGTCCTTTAGAGCAAAATCCACTTTCAATGTTTTATTGTATCTTATTGTTCTACCAAGCATGTTTTGTGGAAAATGAAAATGGTTGTTACTCTTAGGTGATTCTTCCGGTTTCGATGATTCATACGACTTTACGAGCAAACGAAGAATAATGTGAATACTTTCATCCATTTTTCACACAAGTGGGCCTTGAAGACATGTCAACCACAAACGTACTGTATTCATAAATGCTCTGATTATACGCACATAAAGTTGAGAGTGCATTTGGGAATCATCAGGTTAGCATTTGAACTCATCAGGGCGGGAATAAAAGAAATAAACATGTCTACTTTTTAATTCAGGTCTTTGATTATGTACACACACAAACCATGGTGGAGGCAAAACTCTATTCTCTGTTCTAGTTTTTATTGGTTGATTCTGTTTTTTAAGCCGAAAATGATATTGGATACAAATTTAGTAGGCGGTATTAAAATAGTTTCGAGTTTTCTGCAGATCCCTGCCAAGGGTTCAAGGCACTAGGATTGCAAAGGACTTCTGTTTCTCCTGACAAGCGCAAGACTCGATCTAAAAGCACTAAGCGTGCTCCGCCGCTCCAGGGCGGCAGTGTTGGCCCTGGTTTTCAGTTATTCTACCAACAACTTGATAAATAATTCCAGTGAAATTTTTAAATTTATTTAAGTGTTGTTACAAGCGTTGTTTCAAGGACAAGTAAAACAGTAGAAACAAATAAATCCAAGGAGGCAAACCGGCATAAGTTGGCTAGGAAATATCGGGAGTCTATTAACTACACTGGATAGCTGGAACATTCCCGTTCGAACGATGAACACGTTGACGGATTTGCATTCCTTTTTGGAAACCTGGGCTTTATGTAAATAATAAAAAATCCAAGACAAGGTATGCGACTGATTAGTGCGCACAATTCTGACCTTAGTTCACGTGATAAACAGAACCAAACCGGTCGACGTGCAAAGTAATGCTGTAATAATGTAGTGGTGCTATTAATCCAATAGTTATACGGACTTTCTGATAGGACATCAGAACCCCAAACTTTCGCCTTTTTTCATATCTGAGTTTCATTCACTAAACCTTGATACACAGTTCTCGACTTAATCCAGCCTCCATTTAACCAGTAACAGATATCTGGGCAATTTTAGACGCGTTTGGTAGGTAGAAGAAAAGTGATTCGACGCAGTTCGATTCGCCCGCAACCTGAAGATGCTTTCCAAAACGGGTGGCTACACTTGTGAGACGTATACCAGGTAAGTAGCTGGGCGGAAAAATGGTGCCTTTTAGTTGATTTAATCCGACTTTGACTCGAGGTTGAGAACTTCACCAAAGTTTTCTAGTACAAGTTGTGGCAATGGCCTATGTTTTACTTCAAGAACCTAAACAGCCTGCAAGCGCCTACTTGTGTTATGAAATAAAGCTCTTCTTATTTGCCGGCCGGTGTTCATATTATTTTGTCTCAGAGGAATGGAAGTCGAATTCATCGTTCGCTTTCTCCGTTATGCTGATGAGAAAAAAGTTTACATGCTATGTTAAAAAACAAAGAAAGATTGTTTAGATCCGTTAGCTGTTTCATTAAAAACAACAATTTCGGGGTTATTTTGGTCTCTGCAGGTCCGTGTGTATGGTTGCTTAGTTCATGGACGTTGGTGTGCTATCCATTGCCTAACTGTTTCTTTTGTCGATGGCTTGCAGTCGATCCGGAATAATAAAATAGGAGTTAACCTGGCGGTGCAGACCGACATTATCCCGGGATTTAGAACAACAGAGCAAGTGGGATGTTGAGATTTTCCTAGGACAGTGAGTACAATCAATAATGCATGCGAGGAGTTGAAACAGAACTCAGATGCATTGTTTCGCTCACTTTTGTGCACACAATTCTGATTTGTTTACTCGTGATGTGTAGGTCTCATTGATGGGCAATTGTTTAGGGTTTGGTTACGTAACATTACACCAACGAAAATTCATGGTCTATCAATTAGGTATTCGACGTTACGGAGCTAGCTCTGCTACTCATCTGGGGCATAACTTGGATACGCTTAGTCTGACAAGCGTCCGCCTTATTCACCGAAACTTAAAAAAACCCGGCAAATCGCCTTTGCGGTACGACCAAGCCGTTTAGGCTGATCTTAGATGTACTCATGCTCGACACATCCTCAACGTTTTCTTACCACCTTTGGTGAGAGCTTGAACTTTAGAACGTACGATGGAACCCACATTAGTGGAAGAAGATACCTCCGTCTCAGCTAAACCGCAAACATAATTCTCACCGTCGCCAAAAGATCACAAATTTACTGACTAGTGGACACTAGATAGCACACAATACAGAGGGTTTTACTATCCTTGCAGATTTTGGTGCTATGGAAACAATGGCATAGAGTTCTCCGGTAACAAACAAAAAGTGCTATTTCTTTGTACTGCACTCTGCATACTAGTGAATAAAGTAGTCTGTATATCCCAAAAGAAATCTGATGCTCTTTCGCTTGCATCTTGTTGGCTGAACAGGTAAATATGAAGAAGCCGTAAAACCTCTATACTGTCTTCGACCACCACGAACCTTTTAGAACTGTCAAGGGTGACAAAAAGTAGGGCATGGGCTTTAACTTATCAGTTTAATTTATTTAAACAAAAGAGTGGAAAAGTAAGCGGAATTTTTAATTTCTTTTTTTTTTGGATCGGCCGGAATATAAAAACTGGCTCACCAACCAATAGCAAAACAACCATGCAATCGATGGAACCCCTTGCATGAAAAGAAGGCAGATTATTAGAAACACAAGGTGATCCAGCCGAGCTTGCCGTACCATGTCTTGCTAGCAGTTTGTAGCTGGAATTGATAAGTACATTTTAGGCAGTAGTTTAAGGTCATAGAGAAGGAATATGAACTTGTCATCAAAGGTAGGTTGCCAATAATGAAAATTTAATATTTTAGTTAGTGGATGACTTAGCTTCTTCAAGAATAAGGACCGATTTTTCAAGGTGCATTCTTTTCTGCCTACAAGTAAAATATGACAAGCCACACAATGCGTTTGTTGCTCTGCAGGATGATTGTTCTCCCTGCTGAAATTAATACTAGTTGAAAAACTGAGAGATCTCGACCAAACATATCACATTTGCTGAGTGATCATGAATCAACTGCTTGTTGAAAAAATTCTCCCCGGTTGCTAAGCCCAATATTTTGTTGTAGATAAGGGGATATTTCATCAGGTAGATTTTAGACAGCATAACGCTCTCAAACACCCTCTTTATTGATTACTTTGGGATTACTTCTGATAACGTTTTCAGACTGAAATTGCAAGCATTATCTGAGTATTACGTCTAAAATAAGTAGAACCTCTAAAACTGACAAAAATCTGCCAAAGGCTTTAGAATTTTTTGGCAGCTTAACACTATATTTCGCCTTTAAAAAGTCGACCACAGAATTAATCCAGATCAAATAGCGAAAGCCTTTCGTGTATCCATGGGCTTGCAGCTATGATTCTCTTCTTTGTCAGCTTAAATGAAGAACAAGATCTGGGATAACTGCATATGTTTGATCCCGTGTATCACAAAATATGTTGCTTTTTTTGCCATATCTAGTACAATTCGGTTACGTTTAAGGGTCAGGCTTACCTCCCTATCTTTATATGGTGACATCCTGTGAATATTACTGGAGCCAATGTATGATGTTTCCATCGTTTTCCTTAACGCATTTGAGTGATAGGTCAGGGACCAATCGATATTTTTCAGCATCAATAATTATACCAAACCAGCTACTTATAACAACCCAGTTACCACCAACACTATATGAGTTACTTGGGGAGGTGTGAGTATTTTTTCAACGTCCTACCATCCAATGCCGGGCTGATAGCATGCTCAGCTGCTACATAACTAATTACTTTTGATAATCAGAAAATACTAGGTTACTGAATTTAACTGGACAAATGAACAAGGTTATCTTAACCCCTACTAACGTCCAAACAGCTTAGCACCTGCTTGTCTGTTCGTTAAAATGAGCCAACAAGGTTATTGTAAATCTTCTTGGTGATATGCATTCTGGGTACATTTCAGTTAGTTATTGCGGCATGCAGTATTATTTGCGAAAATGTCACCTAACTACAGAAAGAGTGTGGGATGTTATACGTGTATACGAAACGCTCACAAGAACGTATATTTTCCATTAATGCAGCTATGGATCAAGACTACTTGGCCTGTCCACTGGGTGTATTATTTCTTCTAAGTTCCATTGTTGGATCGCGGGCGGTGGGCGGACAAGCTGGGATGGAACTGGTTCGGGCACTACGACTGCGGTCAACAATTGCCGAAAACAACCTTCAACAAGCGATGTATGAAAGCAAGCTACTCTACAGAGAGTTGGTTGATGACTTGGTCGCTGAACAGTCGGTGATTAATCGCAGACGGCTTGGCATCATCACCGTTTCGAATGGAATGTTTGTAAGGGATGACTACCGCATGCTGCCGAACTTTCTTAGGAGTATACAAAATGACTTTCAAGTGACTGTTCAACAGGTTAGTTTGTTGGTTTGAACATAAAACCCGGAGGATTTTGGACTCAGAATTATTTATGATCTGTTCTACTCATTTTTCTGCAGTAAAAACAGATGAAAAGCAATACAGGCTGCTTGACGAATATAGCCCTTGCCTGTCTGACTGAGTCATACAGATGGACACCCACGCAGAATATGTAATGCCGCACGCGAATTACACTGCTGTGCAAGTGCAACAATCACAACGTCCTCTGACGAATATAAACCTGAAGTGAGGACAGAGAGCGAAAAGCAGTTATAAAGCCGTTGGCACACCGAACCGCTGATTTGCGATTGTGGAATCGGATTGGTACAGTCATGCAGTCGCACCCTTTAATGAAGTTTGGGGCTGGACTGGTGGCTAGTGGTAGGTAGACGTCATCTATTCGCTCACCAACAACGTGGAAGAAATATTTTAACTGCACAATATTTGGATGATCCAAATGTCGCATAATCTGCAGCTCTCGGTTCTTGAATTGCCTGTCGTGAAGCACTTTCTTTACGGTCACTATTTCATCTGTATCACATAATCGAGCTTAATAAACAACTCCGAAAGACCCATTCCCAATGACCCATGTATCGGTTTACGATATTTCTTTGGATATGCGGTAGCTGTGACGATTTTATTAGCATCTTTCTGACTCATTTTAATTCATCTTGGCCACCTTTTTGTTGACGCAATGGCGACGCAACGCACAGATACGCCTACCCGCGCTATGTAGTTGATACATGTACAGTTTAACAAAAAGAATGGGGATCGTTTCCTGTTGTCAACTATAACGTCGGGCAACTCGGCAAACTGTCTCTGACAATAATTCCAGTACCAGATTAAAATTGTTTGCGGCCTAATCAGTAGGATAGCAGGTACAGAAAACTACTTCTGTCGCTGTTGCGGGCTCAAAAGCCGAAGTATTGAATGCTTGGGCGACTGGATGATTTCTAATAGCGATAGCAAGAACCGGGCAGCTAATCCGAAAATGTTTCTTGGTAAGAGAGGAAGTGCATCACTTACAGGAATAAAGCCCGACCTAAGCTCGCTTTTTGGAATGTTGTAATAATTTGTCATTGATTAATCCATTTGATTAATATGGTGTTCACCACAGAAAGTCACTTGCAGAATTGTAGCAGGCTACGGCAGTGAAGCATCAGTGTCAACACTGATGTTGCTGTCTTTGATAATGATGATGATGTGGATGATGATGATTGTAGCAGGCCCATCTCTGAAGTTCTTTCAGGGGCTGTGGCAGATTATTCAGACTTATATTAACCACCCGTGTTTTTATAGTGCAGCGCTACACTTCCACTTTTGACCAGCAGTAAAATCAAGTAGAAGATATCTTTAAGCTTAGCTTTTCAACTGTCTGGTACGGTTTTTGAATTATTGGGTACAATGGTAATTAGCTTTCTTTCACACGGCTTTGGTTTTTGCTCGGGTGCCCCAATTAGTTGGAGTGTGTTCGTGGATTTCAGATTTTCAACAAGCGTACCAAGTTAGCACCCATTCTGTCTACTGGGATTTCATTAGATCCCATCATATTTACTTGATCATACTAGGTCTGTTTCAAATTCTGCTTTCCTCACGTAGCATATTCTAACCTGGTACACAGATATCTGAGTGCGGTAATAGAATTTAAATGATAGCGATACGTTGTGACAGCTTACTGTTGGCATTTCAGCCTCAGGTTGGGAAAAACATTCCTTGTGGGAAGCCATAACCTTGTGGAGGCTTCTACGATGATTAAAGTCTTGAAATTGTGCGGCGTCAGAAACAGTCACTGTTTGAAGGAAGCATGAATAGGATTGTGTTCCAAATATGTGCTGCTTGTTTTGATAATTGGAGGGCAGTTACACCCACAAAGTGGGACAGTAGTTTCCAAACGAGTATTACTCTTCGGGATAGGTTGTCCTAGTGCCCGTTGGCAGGTTTGCTTGTTAGGAGTACCTTGAGACATCATACTCAGGCTCTCCTTTCAAAAGGATTTTTCATTAGTCAGGCGATCAAATGAATACGATGTCCGGCCAGCTGCAATGACTGTTTAGACCTTGTCACCGAATATTCTTCGAAAGCCTTTACAAAGTGAATCTGTTTTAATCTTCACCTTAGTGGTATGACTAATCGTTTGTATAAAACAGGGGCGTGTTAGAAGGTTTAGCCACTATACAAGGCCTAAAAGCCCGTCCTGTGAGTTCTGCACCCTTGATAGCACACACTACACTTGCCGCAGGAGAACTACAAGTCTCCCGACCTGAAGCGTAGATTACGGTCAAAACAAGCGCAAAAAACGAACCGACAAGAGGACTGGGGGATGATAGCCCCTTTTGACCGTACGTTTCACAGACAAGGTCAGAGAGGCACTTTGCATCAAGTAAAACAAAGTTACCACTCAACATGCACCTCCAGTTATGCTATATCTCGATGGCCAAACAGGCTCTTGAATACAGACGTAGAATAGACAGACAGTGGGATGATTCCTAGTTATTTAGACAACAGATAATGGTCACGCTAATTTCATCCATTCCCACAACCTCCACGCTGGAAGGAGTATGAAACTCAGCGGTTTCTATCTGTAACCAGTAGCTAAATAATCTTTTATCAGCATTGTAGAGTCGATTTTTTTTGTCAGCCCACAAACAAGGATCACTTAAACATTGTGACAGTGGTAGTTTTTCAGTTTTCTCTGTTACCTGTTTGCAGTTCTATATTATATATTGTATGTCTTACCTACTAACCTCACTTGACTGCAAATGAAGGTTGTGACACTCATGGCAAATAAGCTAACATTATTCCTTATTATGGTGGAAAAGCTCTGCGTTAGACATTCATGGTGCCTTAGGAAGTTTATCGAAGGTATCATTTAGTAGAAGACTGAATCCACTAGAAAAATTTCCTCCAGAGAAGTCCTTGCAAGTTGGGCTTTCTACTATGGCCCAACCTATTGAACAAAGTCCAATAGGGTTTTATTCCCCTACGGTGTAATAGCGGAAATGATGTTTTCGCTCTTCTCATACGGTCTAACCGTTGCATTCACTAATTTTTTTATGCCACCGAATAACGTTCTCCCTTGACTTACCAACTTTGAACACGGAACATCCTGTTGAGTAGACAGTTCGAGCTGTTTGTAGGAAGTTGCACACTTATGATAAAGCGCAAGATAATTCGGTGATGATCTGGCTTTTAGTACTGACTATGTTTTTCAAGGCTAGAATGTTAGAATGCATCCTCTTGAAAAGTTATCCTGTTTGTAGTTTTCATCGTTTGTCATGAAAATGGTGTGGTTGTATTGATATGAATGAATTGGGTTGATAAGGGTCATACAGGTTTTACTAGTACTTATGGGCTACAATATGCACCATGCATTTACTTACAAAAAGCCTCCGGAAAACTCCAAGCTGCAGCTAGAATCCCATCACATAAGTGCACAAAGCATGTGATCCCATTCACACCAGGAAACACCCGTTCTGGTAACCTCTGAGCTCGGCTGCTCAAACTGAAGACTACTGAGCCGGTAGAAAAACATCAGTTAATTATGAGGACACAGGATGTTCAGCGAACCTAATAAACTGTTATGCAAACCGTCCTACTACATAACCCCAGTGTGTGTTCACATCTTTAGACAAATTTCAGAAATCAGTCGGATGCTGCTGACAGAATCAATCGATGGATATATTCCGAAACACGAGGTTTGGTTCTGCGTTTCGTTTCCCGGCCACAAGAACTATCTTTGAGCACTCGTCTCGCACTCTTTAATGTCGTAACCTTTAGAGGTAAGCGCTCCGTAAAGTATGGTTTCAACAGAAAATTTTAGACATCTGGCCAGTCACTGTGTTCTTTGTCTCCAATCGGGTCATTTTACACTGGCGTCATGATTTTTATGACAGCTTCAATTCTGAGTAACCGAAAGTGCCGAAAGTGAGATGAACTGGAAAAAAGTCTGCAGATGTATTCTGTGTAGGCGGCACGTGTGTGCTGTTGACGTAAACCCGAATCTCATGTTCGTAAAATGGACACCTAAGTGTTGCACATTAGTGGCGAAATCATCTCCCACTTGCACCATGCACTTTTATATCACTGTCTACTTCAGCCAGCAAAATCAACGCTTTAAATTTCTTAGATATGGAGCTCTGATGTAGATTTTGTGTTCCGGTCCGAAGCTCTTTGAATAATTATTTCTGGAAGTATGATCGTGCCGCCCACCGCTCTCTTTGAAATAGTAAGAAATTATCCCTGGACCATTCTACATGTAGGCTGGTTACTTGCCTTGTTTCTGAAAGGAATTTTTTGACATGGGTAGGTTTATGTGGCTTCATCGTGAGTGTACCCAGCACATCACTTTGGTTAGCGCTGCCTATCGGAAGAATTTTACAAGCTGCAGGATGAGCACTTTTTTAGTTTCAGAAGTTATGAAAATTTTTTTAAGCTTGGATGTTAGGCTTTATCATCAAAATGAACATTAAGGGGTGACCATAGAATAAGAAGTCTTATCCAGCAACCTTATTCGTATTACTGCTTATCACATCTATACTCCTCATTAATTTCTGTAGCCTGTGCATTTGGGCTACTGGCGGCGATTAAACGTTTGATCATTTTGTAGGTGTCCAGTGCGCAAAATTTACTTATCACGTCTTTTCCCTGAAATGACACATACAGTTCGTCAGGACCAAGCCCACCGGACAATTTGAGCCTGGTCTTGTGATTTCCTACTGAGTACCATCGAAAAGTTAACCCAGGATTTTTTTACTCGGTGATCCTACAATTAGCAAAGTTGCGGGAATATTTCATGTGGCTAATTAATCCACAAGGATTCTTAGGGAAAACTCACACGATATAGACGCATATTTTCGTTTTAGAGCATGAAATTTTTTTTACTTTTCTTGAGTCTGATGACCTGTAAGCAACTTTGTCGGCCACCAAGGCTATCTAGCAACAGTCAAGTAATTTCTGTTAAACCACCGCTGTTTTTATTTTGCGCACTGCTGTCTTTATGCCGTGTATAAGCGACTGCATGTTGTACCTCGTTAATCTCATCTTTGAGCAATTGGGTCTACTAATTCGTTACTAGTTTTATTGCTACAACTCCCATCTTGACTTGGCAAACGGTCCACTGTTTGTGTTAGCGCTTCATGTTTTGCATCCAGAATTTTTTTAGGGTATTTGACGTTTCAGCATATTAACTGAAGTAGCACGGTACACAGTCCCCATAAGTAACTTTATCTATCTAAATGCTTTCTCAATAAAACTACCCACCTTAAACAATCAAAGCTTCTGGCTTTCTGTACTTCAGAAAACTGGAACATGCCCTTCACTTCCAGCCGAACAACGACGGCGGAATTCCACTTGGATGGTTACAAAAAAGCAGGCGTTTCGATGATGCACGTGGTCGAGGAAATGCCATATGCTAGCATGCCAGACAAGGGAATAATAATGATTCGAAAATTCTTCAAGGTAAGTGGAATTTGGATCAATACACGTTTGGTCGGCAGAGTCGTTCTGGGAACTTGCACTGTTTAGATAATGACGTTTGGATAAAGCTAGGTTTTTCGACTATTCGCCTTAACTGTATGGTGGGTGCCCCTGGCTTTATAAACCTCCATTTTAGTCCAAAAAATGTAAGTAGAAGTGGGCATTAGATAACATATTGCGGCTTCCACTGGGACGAGGTGACCTATCTCCAGACGTTTTGTTTTATGACAGGTTTGTGAATTTTGAGAATGGCCACGAAGCAGAGGCAAGTAAAACACGCGTCACTGCTGACAACACCAGTATTCAACGATCTAGCCATACGATACTTGCTTGAAACTTGCTTGAAACACAATTAAAATGGGTCCTTTCTGGTAACTTCAGGTAACTTTTCCAGCAACAATTTTTGCGTTGAATGCAGTAGGAGTGCTCACTCCTGTTCCATATGAACATTAAAATGGCATTGTTTTATAGGGCTTATTTGTTCCGAGAAAGGCCTGTTTTGGTCGAAACCAATGAAGGAATTAGCATATAATTTAGGGCTTGTCCTCACCTGCAGCCTTCTGATGAACGTCCTGGACAGAATGTCAAATCTCCTGCTGGAGAAATATAGAATCAACTAATGAAATGTGGGCTAACCACCATCCTGACATGCAGGTTTTACCGATTTTCAGGGTATGCAGTCAGCATTATGATGTATGTTTCTATGGCTGCTTTTATTGCTCACAGGGTTCTCAGTATGGGCTAAAAATCCTAGCGTGGCTAGGTTGTCCAAGAACGAACTACATTCTTATAAGTTACCTCAACGGATCAGTTAGTTTGTAGTTATTATATCTGAAGTGTAACCGCACTTCATAACTGTATGCACATTCTATGACGGATTTATCCTCTATAAGTGTTTTCATCCTGACCATACGTAAAGCTAACCAACATTCCGTTCATCGGGTGACAAGACTGCTCGATGGAGTAAAACTTTTTGCAACATTAAGTGGAAGTATTTTGTTGTGTGCAAAGTTTGACCTATTCATCCCTCATGTCTGTGACCGGCCAAGAATAGCCATGTTTTAGGAAGGCATTTTTACCAATAAACGATAATATTCAAATGAAGTGAATTCAGAGAACATTTCGCGTACCTTTCGTGGCATGATTTCTGCGAAGCACGTCCTGTCCAGAGATTCATAACAATGTAGCGGGTTGTTAAGTGCTCACAAGTTTTGGTTTCTAGGAGAGAAACATACTGTAACCCTTTGATAATATAACACACAAACAGCTCTTTAGGACAAAGACACGTAGCCGAATAGAAGGTCCCAGTAGGTCGTTCAAGCCAGGATCATTCAAACACAAATTCATAAAGTAACGGAGCTATCCAATTCCGGATAAAATCTGC
Source organism: Opisthorchis felineus (assembly GCA_004794785.1). Classification (NCBI taxonomy): domain Eukaryota; kingdom Metazoa; phylum Platyhelminthes; class Trematoda; order Opisthorchiida; family Opisthorchiidae; genus Opisthorchis; species Opisthorchis felineus. The sequence continues at coordinate 474,155 of SJOL01000240.1, forward strand.
TAGCATTCAAAGGATTCCAACCTGCTTAATGCAAATAAATAGGTCAGTATTTGTACATGAGTAAAATCGGCGAAAACTTGGCCGATTTAGAGCGACTTAGAAGAGCGTCCATATATACGATTTGTTTGCATCCGATTCGGATTCGTTCATCAAAAGTGGCCGAAAAACTGGAAACCTAATGTAATTATGGTAAAATCGGAGCTCAACGGCGTTACGGTTAATCTTAACGCCGAATCAAACAATACGTTACTAGTGTTTTCAGTGCATCCGAGGAGCTGGCCTCCGTTCCCGGATCTGCTTACCACATTCAACTAGCAAACGAAGCCCCTAGCAGTAAGGGCAAACATGCAACCTGTCACTTGTGTGCACAGTACTATCGAGGTGGATGATCGTCTATTTTGGAAGAGTGCACTCAATGTACTGAAACAGCCGTACATATGTATACACGCATTCATACGTACACGTATAAGATACAACCACAAGACTGCCGAACTCCTGTGAACGGTTCATTCGGTTCATAGTAGTAGCATTTCCTATGAAAAGACACCTTAAACTTTTTCCGAACTTAAAAATATAGATTTACAAAAAAAATTTTTTTTGAAGTGTAGATACAGGTTGCTATTCCATAGTTTGTAATACCACTCCCAGAATTTCCCAGAATCTCGCATAGATCAGGGCGGCGATCTTTAGAATCAACAACGGTCGTCCAATTAATATCCTGTTGGAAACGAAAAGTCTGCGAGGTATAAATGTAGGAAAAACTATGTAAGCAAAGGCATCTATTCCCATGTTTTTCTAATACGAAATAAGGGTGGTAGTGTTAGATCAGCAATGACCTACTGACTGCCGAAAATGGCAATAAATTTCGAAGTGATATTTACTAGATCTGTAAGATGTCAGTATTGAATTTGTGTGGGCTAGGTTTCACTGCTCATGATCTGTGAAGCATACTTAACGCAGTGGCATGCAAAATATTGGAGGGGAAGTAAGACAAATACCTTAGACCGGCTTAACATCCGCACGGCCGAACTAATTTCTGTGAAAAATCCATCAGATACCACGAGTATGTTATGATAAAACATTCTAGGGAAAGTCACCCAATGACTTGGCAGTAACGCATGAATTTCAGAACGAGCAAGCCTTTCCGTTGACGATAGCTGTTCTTAAGATGCGGAGTCTGTTAAGGTAGAACCTAAATGCCACAGATATGAATAGACTTTTGGTCAAATTGAATGGCGCATGCTGTTGCAACCAATCACGGTTTAATCCCAGAACGTGCACCAGTAAAACGTCAAAACTCGGCGAATGTCTTTAAAATGTGACTGGATCCTCCAGGTGTTGTTCCCCACTCCCATCAATATAGGTGATCAAACTGCGTCAGTTTTGACACGGTTTTTTATTAAGATAATCACAACACTTTGGTTTTCACGGGAGGCTCAAGTGAGTCGCTCGTTTATGATGTTCTTCAACTGAATGTGCTGCACACAGGCCGCCTCATGTTTCAGTTGGTACGATATTCGAGATATCGCAGTATATTTTCATGTGAGTAGTTTCCTTCATGAAAATATACTGCGATATCTCGAATATCGTACCAACTGAAACATGAGGCGGCCTGTGTGCAGCACATTCAGTTGAAGAACATCATAAACGAGAGACTCACTTGAGTCTCCCGTGAAAACCAAATTGATTTGCAAATGAGTGTATTTGTCGAAATCAGTCCAATTTGGGTTCAAGTAGAACATAAGGTTGACGGAAACTCGGGGACTGCGTCTACCTGATGAGCCTCAAGAAGGGCGAAACCGGTCGTGGGCTGTCGAAGAGTTTTCAGCAACCTTGTGAGTAGTTTCCTTCATAATCACAACAAATTTGGTTGGTGTGATTCCTGATCATTCCTTAATGCGAAATGACATTAATTAGTCGGGAAAATTCCAACCAAAAATCGGCTCCGAGGCTAGAATGAAAATTTTGTATACGTTAAATTGGATATACATATCCATGTGTCAAAAAAGATTCTTCTTTTTGGCTTCTAAATAACTGACCGAAATTGATAAGCAGAAACTAACCCAGGAATTTTCTCCGGAAAAACATAAATGGTGGGTGACCTCTGGCAGTAAGAGAGTTGCAGACCCCACTGCCTCGGAGAACATATTAAAAATGAATCAAATCAGCATAATGCCGCCTAATGTCGGTATAATTTACAGGATTTTGATACAATGAGGTGACAAATATCCAGTTTGTGTGGGTCAGATATGTGAGAACACAGTGTTGATACGGTAAAGTTTGCTAACTGTCTTGTTTGGTATTCTTTTCTAGAACACTCGTTTTTCCTTCATTGTCGTCCTTCCTACTGAACGTTGGGAAAGAAAAGGGATCGATCGGATGCTGACTGGACAATACAACATCAGAGATCTGGTGGCTGCGCAGCAGCTGGAAAGCGTGTCATTGAAAATGCCGAAATTCAGGATGCAACAGACATCCGAATTAACTAGTGTGTTGAAATCTATGGGTGTGATATCCATATTCCAAAGAGGAGAAGCCGATTTTTCGGGTAGGTTGTACAGCTTCTCAAGTCATTTCCAGTTGACGAACAGCACTAATCTTTTCAGCTGCAGAGAATTAGGCTGTCCTCTTTTTGTTCGGAAACTCGAGTATAGAAAATCCGGATGAAGTGTCTTATTTCTTCTCAGTCCATTGATGGAATGCATGAAATCTAGTTGCTCAGACAAGGCGGTGCATGTTTATGGTTCAAAGAAAGCTGCTTTAGGAAAAAGAATCGTGTTAGTAAGGTTTTCCAGTTGTGTACCATCAAACAGCTGCCGTAACTGATGAAAAACTAGTTTAGGCAGTTGATCTACGATGAAGACATTCCTTAACGAGGCCAAGTGCGGGTGCTACTTATCTTGTGCTGTTATGTAGCAATAATCAAAACAGGTAGTATTTTTAAAAGACAACTTGGGAGTTGAGCAATGAAGAGATATCAACAGAACCATTCCAGCCTACCGCAATCAGTCAGCTTTTGTATCCTTTCTTGTCTGTATTGCTCATGACATTATTGAAAGCAGTTTCAGTGAAATAACATTGGCACATTTTATTCTATTAAATGAGGACCAGTTTTTGGGTTGCTCACCGAACTGGGCAATCAGAATTGCGAACGTTTCGTCACCATTTGGGATGACATCGCCATTGCGCTTTATAATGGACGCGTGAAGGGGATATATCAGAGAGCGTATTTGGACTCCTTTGGTGTCAATAGTTTTATGTAAAGATCCTGCCTATAAGGTCTTTCTCTTCAACATAACCTTGCATGGATATCACGGTATTTGCTTATTGTTCTCGTCATACTGCAATCAGCTTCCTGATTCGACAAAACTTTCCTATTTTCTTCCGAAGGTCGAGAGTTTGCATTTAAATTTGTTTGAACCAACGCTTATGTAACCGAAGTCCACACGTCATTCACGATCTTGGTCGTCTTGTGTATCTCCATCTTGGATCATATTATTAACAGTAATCTGCACTTTTTTACTGGTCTGGCTAATTAGACTGTGTGAAGTGTTTACCTCTGAGCCTGTGTTACTGGAACTATTAAGGCAGCTGCCGAAGTTCAAAACCTTACGCCTGATCCAATGTTGTTTGCATTTTCAGGCATGACTGACACTGACGATATGCATATCGGTATGGTGAAGCAGGGTGCTGTTCTGAGCGTCAGCGAAATCGGGGTTGAGCCAGCCGGAGTAACGGCGTCGATATCAGGAGCGTCAACACGACTGGAGCCGACTGTGGAGTTCATAGTGGACCAGCCGTTTGTTTGTATGATTTACGACGAACAGTTTAAACTTCCTGTGTTTACTGCTCGTGTGATACGACCGCAACTCTGAGAAAGTGCCTGATTTAAATCGTGCGAAATGAAAACCTCTGGAGTTATGCTGCCTGATCCGAAGGGACAGCATCTCTCCGTATACCTAGCTTATGATATCCCTTATTAGCTTTCTCTGTAGACAAATTATGCATTTTATCTTGTGGCCGTTACCTTGTCACCCAATGTTTTTGTTTTAATCACTTTGCTTAGCACGAGACAGAATTTTGGTTCTCAAACTTTGACTTGCATTCCGTTACGATGGACATTTCTGGTATACCTTCCCTGTTAATTGGCAAATCTGGGACTCTGCATTGGATGTGGAGATTCCTCGGAAACTAATCGCAAACAAATTTTTAGCAATGAATTTGAGACACTGACCTGACCACTCCATTATTTATTTGGCCAGCATTTCCATCTTGAGTATTTCCTCCCAAAACCTTTTTGCATTTGGTGCAGAGTGCAACGGCAAACAATCTACATATTGAAACTTTTTTGAGTGAAATGGCTAGCATCTGGTGGTAGGTTGCCGCAATACTTGGAAGCCTTTTAGTACGGGGAGAGCAAATATCAAGAAACAACAGGACATATGCGCATTTTCTGGTTAAATGGACTGCGGCGTCTGTTTGTATCTTTAAAATACTCCCTTGGTGCAATAGTTGCACTTGACTCTGCAAACAGCCTATGATCGCATCTGCCAGTAGGTTATTCTTCAATATATAAAACAGAGAACTAGAGAACGTCACAGTAGAAATGGTGCAGGCGGATATCGCGCTCTAGCAATAGCCGTACAAGCACTAGACGCAGGACAGAAATTGATGGGGCTTTGAGACAAGGCATACGCTTCCCACCATGGCGACCAATGACCAAAACTGTGGAAATGTCCAGGCATCCATTTGTGTATGAAATACATGCCTCAGAAATGGCGGGCGTATACAGAGCGATTCTAGATCAGTCGAGCTGACACACGGCGGTGTGTGGCTATCGGTGTATAGGAGATATCAACAAAGTGTCTCAGATAAAAAGTACATTGTCCAGTCAGTCCAAAGTTCTACGGAATCTGAACTGACTAATCAAATTATTGTAGCACCCACACGCACAAACAAAAATTTTGGATGACAAAAGAATGCTCCTTCAGTGTACACTGAGTCGGAATGTCAGGAACATAAACTCTACAGAAATAAATTTGAAATCCCCAGCCCACCGACTTGTGCCCCTGCACTAGGTGATAACCAACATTCAAAATTGATTTAATGTGCTTATTGTTTATTGGTTTTCCGCCAATTTTAAAGCTAGAGCACTCTAGTAACCTACTCACTTGTGGCAAAAGCGAAACGTTGCTCAGCTATAAACAAAACATTCTGAAGTGATGATTGCCCAGTCGTCTCCGAGTTTCGTCCATTTGATTGAGAAAGTGTGTTTCAAATCAAGGTTTTCAGGTGAGAAGCCTGATAGGCAGACAGCCATACTTCATTTTGTCCTCCCGAGGGAGTTTGAATTCCTATATGAATGACAATCTCAGTCTGCCCACGCCTTAGATAGAAAAGCAATTCCACCTTATCTGCTCCAACGGGGTGAGGTGCGACTACCGAATGCATGTACAGGTTCGGTTAAAGGCGCTGAACAGCCACAGTCAGTCTCAGTAAGCGCTTATTTCCTTGTTTTTTGTGATTCCCAACAAGATTTTTGCGTTGGTGCAAAAAATCATGGTAAAGCAGACGCCTTCTGAAATGACAAACAGAAAGATAATGGGAGTCTTCTAACAGTGGTTGTGACAGAGGTTTGAGCCTGACACATGTTTATTGTCGTCACTCTTTACGCGGTTAAACAGGCTGCATGAGTTTTCGGAAAAGTTTGGGAACAGTCAGCAGATTTATTGCCGGGCACTAAATAGCTTTTGGCACAAAAACTTCGTCAGGCCAAGTGACTAGGTTACCAGGTTGGAGGACTTCGAACAAATGGCCTTGGCCGGATAGCACTGTCCACAGGAAATTTTTGGCGTTATATTGACGACACTTTCGTTGTAATCAAACGTGATGACGTAAAGAACTTCCAAGTCTCCTTCAGTAGTATAAATCCTCACTTCAATTTTAGTTTGGAGATAGAGTCCACCTGGGGCACAGTACCCTTCCTGGAGTTTATAACACATAAGAGTGGTGGAAAATTAAAAACTACTATCTACCAGAAACCGACAGACACAGATTCCGTCTTAAACTACCCATCACCACACCAAAAGTCCGCCAGAACTCTCTCATCGAAGTTTAATCCAGTCAGAGTGTTGTGCACAGAAGCGATCGACCTAACAGCAACCTTAATCGAGATTGCCAGCAGACTTCAAGCATTAGGATACCCAGTGAGCTTGATTGGGTGGCAAGTAAGAAAGATATTGGCTCCGAGATCTAGACTCAGTAAGGAATGGATTGGCACAGCAGTCATTCCTTATAAAGCAAGAACATCGGAGATTATTCGGAGACTGCTGAACTTAGCCAAGATTCAAGTAGCTTTCCAGAAGGGATAAACGTTACGCTCAGTTTCGGTGCAACTGAAAGATTTATTTCCGGTTGAAAGGACTTGAGAGTGTATGCAAAATTAACTGCAACGATTGCGCTAAGGTTTATGTAGGACAAACTGCCAGGGAATTGCACACCAGAATTGGTGAGCACAAAAGAAGGATAAACAAACCACCAAAGAATGCGGAAGAACACCAAGCGCTGGTCAAACACTCAGCGATGGCGGTACATGCGTTAGACATTGGAAATAGAATAGATCTAAAGAATGTGGAAATTTATAGACGGGGACTGCGGTTCACACCACAGCGGCTGATAGTCGAGGCGATGAGAATTCCCAAGCATCACAGCGTGAATAGAATCGAGGTTGTGGAACTGGCGAGCGTTTGGAAAGCGGTCTTAGATAAGCCGAGTTAATACGTGACTGTGTGTGGTTTTCAACGCACGTAGAATCATTAGCAAAATCAGGGGGTAGAAATCCCAACCCGACCAAAGTTCACAGAATCCCTCTTACACGACTATCGTAGCACTAGCTCATCCACACGGACGGACGAAAGATGCGAACGATTTTTAAAAGGGATCTTCACGTGAACCGAACCGGAAGAACTAAACCCTGAGCTGGACCCAAATCCATGTAGGTTTTCCCATCGGCTTAACACTTGGTGACCCACCCAAAAACAAAAATCCCTTGGTAGACACCTAACACAGATTTAGCTTGACCTAGCTGATTGGTTTTCCTTCCGCTTTAAACCTCGATCAACTCGTAACCTAGTCACATGGCCTGAAGAGGATTCTGTGTCAAAAGCGAAACGTTGCCCGGCAACAAATCCACCGTTTGTTCCAAAACGTTTCCGGAAACGATGACTATCCAGTCGGTTCCAAGCGCTTTCCAGACCGCATGAGTGTTCCTTTCTGGGTGTGGACAGATTGAGTTCGAAACTTTGACATGAACAACTTTCTACGTTCCATTAAGATTCTTACTTGAGATCCACGTTTTGTAATACGGGAAGTTGGCTGAATACAATTACACGAGATGAAAGAATTCATTATTTTGGCTCAAATTCCGTCCACTCAGCTTCATGCGCATTCTGCGGACAACTACAGTGAAGATGACAATTGGGAAGATAGCAGGGTGCATCCCAAATAAGGGGAAACAAAGCAAACTAACAAACGGCTATTTCATAATATTACCAGATGCTTTTTTCGTTTATTCGATAGTCCTCAAAGTATGAGGTAATGGACACCCGCAGAACAGATCTTTTTCGTGAGAAAACACTGAACAATCATTTTTCTAATACTGCGGCAGCTGGAAAATGTCTCCTGATTTTTCTACGCCTCTCCAGTTGCCGGTTTGACATCCATTTACTCTGCAATTCTATAATCCCTTCAGACCGAAGATTTCAGTCATTATTTTCTTAAAACGTATGTGCAACCGGCACGAAAAGTAAAATTTTCTGTTAAGAGTTAAGGGAGAATGTATTTGTCCATGCAGGATTAGTTTTTCTTCCTTTCTTGTTTGCTGCTTCTGTGATCCGTTGAAGCATACATACAAAATACGCACACAAGAACGCGCTACCCTATCACCTTGATGCATGACTCACCAATAAAATCACAAAAAACAATACAACGATGATATTTAAATTTACTGCTTGTCTGTAACCGGGTGGATGTTGGAAAAAAGGGGGAAACCCAACACCTTACGGGCAATTCTGACCTGAGGTGAAGCACTGCATGTTGGCTCTCTTCTTGTGTTCACGCTCACTATTCAGCCGATTGGCAACGGCAAACACACTGACAGATATATTCCCCTTTGGTCATTGACTTGATGAATATATGGTTGTTCACTCCCGGTGCTTAAAGTGAACGGTAACGTGATTTTTTTATGCAGGTGCACGCATGTAAGTTCCATTCGTACTATCAATCAGATCATAAGACTTACTGCTGCGTGCACTTATTCTTTCTTTTGATGATACGCCAAAAGATGAAAGCCAATTTCAAATCTAGGTTATTTAGCTCTAACTGACACTTCTGACGAGTTTTGTTGTTCGGCTTTCCGGCACCACCTCTATCACGGCGGTTGAAAACTGGTGATTTTTACCAAGGTCTTCGTATTTATCGCTAACTGTTGTTTGATTTTGGACATACGACGGAAAGCCAAATGTGTCACCATCGAATCCTGACGCGTAAGTTTACATGAAATATTTGGGCTTAGAAACTGAATACCATCCTCTGTATGACCTAATGAGATAAATTATGAATGGAACAGTGCAAATTGTGAGCTGCAAGAAGACGGACGCTGTGAGTTTTAAGATTAAAAGTAGTTTTGTACTACAAGTTATTATTCGTTAGTTCGACACCTAGCTGGTTGGTGGGATCGAGGTAAAATTGGACGGGGATTATTTTGCAGAAGAGATGGGCTGGACGATAAATTTTATTCGTCTTATAAGTTCAAAGTTTTGGTAAATAGACTAATGCGAATCCGTAGAGTTGCCAAATAATGTAAAACGAAGTAAACTTTTGTTAACAATGGAATGAAAATCAAATCCTCTGCATGCACGAGCTAAGTCTGCAAATGTGGTAAGTTATCACGAGGTGGATGACTCTCTGTTGGTCTTTTCCAAAGAGATTGGAGATGTAAGTTGATGGAGCATATGCTCACAGTCCATCATTTGATCCTTTCTCATGCTACATTGTCTGTGAAATCTGACCTCGAAATGGTCAGTACAATCTTGATGCAAATACACATAGTTACGTCCCACGGTATTATCAACTGGAAGTTACACAACGATCAAGTTTCACCACACAGGCAGTTTTTCGCTGTTTTAGGCTATCTGATTGAGCTTGGAATAACAAACTTCCATATTCTCCTCACCTAAAAGAAGTTAGAAATGTGCCTACCTCGACAGCCACATTGTGTTTTCAATGGGCAAACATACGCCACGTTGTTATCTGTCAATGTGCTCTGCATCGATGGATTTAGTGAGTAGAAGATTACCACGAGGCAAACGCGCTAGGCCAAAATTTTTGTTTGATTGTTGCAAGAATTTTCATCGCTATTGCACGAAAGACACTGCTATACGAGTCATTGCCAGGCAAACGGATATATTTTGGGGCTTGCTGAAATTTTTAATGAGTGGATTGAACAAGGTTGAACATAAAATTGACCACTATATTCACAAATCTTGTGTTAGTCTACTGCTGAAAACCATATCCTTCGAGATGCAACTTCGGGCGCTTTGTTCCGGTGAATTATTTCGGTAACAGGCGTTTGATCAACAAAACCCACAGGAGGCTGGTTCTGGTTACGTCCTTTATTGACGTGGGGAAACTGAAGAAAGCCACTACTTCACTGTGGGATAAAAAGATCTTCGTTGTGAATAGAGCGAAGTACAATGAGGACTACACTTTTTTGCACTAAAAGGTGCGTGGTACGTGAAAAATTGTCACCCGTGGTTCAGGAGGGTTCTCACTCAAGCCGGTTTAACATAAAACCACTTATTTGGTTAAATGGTTTTGAAGTCGCGTGGCGCACGGATTTTTTGAATTATGCAA
>SJOL01000240.1:484412-501411 GCA_004794785.1 Opisthorchis felineus
ATACATATATATATATGATATCCCAGTGACTGAGCTGCACTGTTTTATTGATGCTGTCTGCTCTATCGACTGGAAGTCACTTGCTTAGTTGCATCCTTGCCTGAAAAGATATCATGGGGTCTCCGTTTCCTGGAACGTCCGATGACTAGGTAGTATAGGAGTAAAGTAGTGCCGTTTGCCGGAATAAAGCTTTCGGAATATTGATGCCTTCCCCTCAGTCGTAGAAGAATCGACGCTGTCTTTCCTGATAGGTAGACGGGCTGGAAAAGTTTGAATGCGTTATTTGCACTATCCTTTTACAAGCAGGTTGATCGTTTTGAAGGCATTGCTGAATACAGTCAAAATACTGCTGGAAACCAAAAGCCTTATCTTGCTAAAAAGCGCCCGCTTAGCGCAGTAGCTGGTGGAGTAGGACCCTCATGCCCTGCTTCCACCACCTTCAAATAAGGTTAGCCCTGTCTATCGCTCCCGTCTAAGACTGTCAGTCTTGACAACCTCAGACTTAACGCCGGTTATCAGGGAAAGATAGACAGTTTTCTGCGTCTTGGTACTTGGAACGTGGGTGGTGAATGTAAGTGGAGCTCCTGATTACACATTACAAATCTCCATTGTGTAGTTAGCCACCAGCTGGATATGCTGACGCAGATGCTGAAATATGCCTTTTTGGTTCAGTCTTCGGCCATACTCCTTCGGTTTACACCACGCAGATGACTTTTACGTGCTTACACATTCGGCTAGGCTTAAACCACTTGTGGTACTCTCCATCTTGCATACAGGTCTATCGGCTTATTCTGGTGTGACAAGAAGTTACGGAGACACATGCCAAACTACCATAGCTGTATGATTTGTACCCAAGCTAGAGAGGATACAGGTTAGATTTTTTTGTGGAATTCATTATTGAGACATTCATTAATGGTAAAGAGCAAGGAATTATTTGAGAACGGTAAATTTAGAACACTGGGTCCATTTCATCTGCTTAAATAATACAACAAGAAGGAAACTGCTGCAGTATGTCGACACTTTGCACTGGTTTCTTTAGCCGCAATAATAAAAACCATCAACTTTCACACCATAGATAGGAGTGGATAGCAATGAACAGCGGACAGGAGCCAATCGTGTGGTCGGCCAATCAGAATCGTTTCTCATTTCAAAACTGGTAGCTCGTATCATGGATTTTTGACGCACAAGCTGGGTCTGTATTGATTGATCGACATGGCCCCTCTAAAAGCTGACAATTCCGAGTTGAAATTGCGCAGTAAGTTTTTAAACGCTGTACTGGCGTCAACTCTGTGTCCCATGAATAGAATGTGTTTGACAATCGATAAAATTGGGAAGTCGATACGCCGCAGCCTTTGTCTTCCTGCTATGTTGTACAAAACGGTAAATTTGGAAAAGATCAGTTCCGTATCGATACAAAAGGCAATTTTGGCTTTCTGGAACTGCTGGGAAGTCACTACGTTTAATTTCAATGTTGACTCAATCCACTCACATCGCAATCAAAAATGCACCAATCTTCATGACCTGTATGGATGCAACAGTTCGACTTTTGTTGGCATTTGATTCTACTCCGCTGAAGGATGCTTGTTCTGTGACGTCTTTAGGCCAAAGAAGCAACGAAGAAAAAAATCGCTCCCATGGCACAAACCCATATATATCACTGGCGTAAGGCCTCCGCTGAAACCGGATTGGTTGGTTTTGACAACAGTTCATTCGCCCCGAAGAAATTTGGTTCAGTTTGCTGTTCACCGGAACTTATCGGAATTCATTGGCTGAAATTCACCTTAAATTTCACTCACTAAGGATTAGTGTGAAGGTAAATAACCAAACAGTCAAATGTGCATCAGGAGCGATGGCGAAGTATCGGACTATGAGGGGCAACCCTCTCAAGTGCTCTTCATGCGAAATTACTTGGGACAAACATCGTTTGATTTTCGTGAGTATATATCGTGCTTTAATGAGATTCAGTATTTTCTATATTTTTCACATGTAAGCATAGGAGTTTTGGTCACAGATTTGAAGGCAACGATACTTTGGCCTTGAAATAAGTGACCTTTTTTGAGGATTTACTTTTGATGTTGCAGAAACTCGATCTATTTTGACAGATGTGTTCAGCTCTAGTGTTCACAGAAACATCTTGGTTCCTATCTTGTACCACAAAAACATGCAGGTTAAAATAGCACGCCATCTGTTGATTAGAAAACTGTGGGGTCACAAAGAGAAAAAGCCTGTGTGTATGGTATACTTATACGTAAACGCAACTCATAAGCTATTTTGGTAAGGAAAAATAATGACGTTGGATTGAGTAAGATAAATATTAAGTATCAACGAATGCGACGAACTAGTAGTTTGCTTTTATACTGAAGAAAAATTCGTAAGAAAATATAGAATATAAATCCTGGTATTTTTACTTAGTTTAAGTAGAAAAACACTAGTGTAGGTGCATATTTCATGAAGATCCTGGAGGAAGAAATGCCTATCCAAGGCAGTCAAGAGGGAATAGGATAGATTCCTAGAAAGAAAAATTGAAACTTAAAGATAACCTGATTTTACATGAAAATGGACGGTTTTTTGGCAAAAATTATTTTGCATCACCTACTGCTAACTTTCAAATCCGTTACTGTTCTTTTGGATAAATCAGGTTCAGCACCAGAGTGTGCTTTCCACGGGGGAGGCCTTATTCACTTTAGATTGTTGCAATTAGATGGGCAAGCAGTGTTAATTGATCAAACAATATTTTTAGATTTAACCGGGTACAATTTTCATTCCCCTCCCGTATTTGTTTCCCCACCAGTTTATTGTTTTCCGTGTACGTCACGGGAATAATTGAGTTTTTATTCTTGTAGAATCACTTTAAATCGTTTCTCATGCGTTTAAAGTTAAAAGGCCAGATCTTCTAAACGATATTACAATTCATGATGGATGGCTCAGGAAATTGTAAACAGATGAAGATAAGTTTATTACAAGCCTTTCTTAATGCCTTTGAATATTTCGCAATCACTTTCTCATGCGCAGCAGACGCTTTCGCATTTTTTTGAATATTATTATGGTACAAATGAATAGCAACAGAGCCTTAATGCCGAATTTCCACTTGAAGTTGTGTTTTTGGGCCTATCGGGCTGCTATTGTTTTGCTTGCCAAGCAAAATAACCGCATTTAGGACAACTTTAGGGCCACTTCTAACCGGGGTATTACTTCAAGTCGTCTTAAAAGTTTGGATTGGAAATTCATCATGATCATCATGATCGTCCTCATCAACACCGTCCTTATCATTATTATTATTATTATTATCATGAGACAGCAACATTAGTGATGGCAATAGTGCTTTACTGCCGTAAAAGCACAAAGCTTTCTTCAGTTATATTTGAATTCCTAAAGTCAAAAGAAAAGAGCGGATGAGGGGGGCCTGATACCAGTCTATCACAAGAATCCTGCAATGTCCACAACTACAAAAGCTCGATCAAAAAATCTGGAAAGCAACTGACAGCAAGAACGCCGCTCACATTGTTTAGCCGGCATTTCATGTCTTCAGCCAAACCCACACAGACATTATACTGGAGGGAAAACCGCACCAAAAACTCCAAAACCCCATGGAATTTTTTTAAAACCCTTCTACCAATTGATATGTTGTCCACTTTGCTGTTCGCACCATTCTGAAGGAGGCAAGAACAACAACACTCGTCCTGGTAGACGATGTTTCGGCATGCGTAGCACATGGCCAAGTCACCTCATTTGATGGCGCTGGATGTTTTTTGCGACCAAATTACCTGCGACATTACCAGTTACCCGTTATTTCATTACCTTTTTTAAGAAATCCATTGATGCTATCCGACATGAGTAACGCCAAAAGTAAAGCCTTAAGATTCTCAACATCATCTTTTCGCAAAGACCATGTCCTTCATTCTTCATCAGAGCTTATTTAACTACCGGGAAGTGTAGGATTCTCCACGACCTCCGAATTATTTTCACGAAACTTTGGAGCAGGTGTAATTGAGGGCACCGAGCGATCGACAGAATCTAACTCACTCTTGAAGTCAAGGAACACCAAGATTATGGGTGATCTATATACATGCCATTATTTTAACACCTGACGGAGTGCAGTGAGGTCAAAGTAGCATCTACTACATCGAACTCCCGCCTGATGCTCACGGGTTAAGGTATTGCGTGCTGCCTTAAATCGACCAACAATCAGTGACAACTGGAGCTTTGTTACAAATGGAGTCAAAGTGACGTTCATGTGGTTCCTGAAATCACTTCAAGTAACCCTTTTTTAGTTGAGCACTATTACCAGCCGGTTCCAGTTGCTTAAGATGGTCACTTTTTTCCAAACAGAAGCAAATGGGCTAGACAGACACTGAATGAGGAATTCAACGACATCATAAAACAGAGTAGATTGAAGGTCTCTGGGACCAGGAGTATGATGACATTTGAGTGAGGAAATACACCCGAACGCTCATGAAACTGAACTAGGCTGAAAGGACTATGTTCACTGAGTAGTTTGGTTACAGTTTTAGGTCTGAAACCTCTTGAGCTTTCATCAAACAGTTGAAATAAACTTCTGAAACCTTGTTCGCTTGCTTACATATATTGTTCTAATGAATGCGTCCACGGTTCACGGTGAGTCTTTGAAACCTGATGAATGAATGTAGTGTTCGACTGAAAAAAAACACAGTACACCTTAGGAACGAAGCCCAATGTACAATTTTAATGAAATTCTCTGCCCGACACTTGCTATGTCGATAGTCAAAGATGGAGTGCAAAGGGAGAGTACAGGGGTGCCAGACACATGCGGTCTATTTACAGCTTCTCGAGATCACTTGCTGGTTTCCTGTGACACATTGGAGGGGTTTTACACGCAACGTTAAACAGCCAGTTCAACATAATTCACCACTGTGAATTCCTGAAAACCGGTAGCTTGACAGCTTTCAGCCAAACGGCGTTGAGAATTTGGTAGCTGGTCTGGTGAGCTATTAGCAGTACGTCCCGCTCTTTCCCCGTTTACCTGCTTGTAAATTTTACCTGTGAAGAAAGTCACCCCTGGGTGATAACTATTGGGTTAGGCGAGTACAAATATTGTTGGGACTATTTCGATTGTGATGAGGTGCTTGACCGCACAGTTCCCGTTAGGGCAAATAGAACGTCGGCTGTTGGCATTAATTTGAAGTGAACAAAATCCAGTTTGAGGGAAGAATCGGAGTAAAGGTGACTAGACGTGACTAATTTAAGCGCGCAGTACATCAGATTGCACCGCCGTGTTTAAGTACAAAGCAGAAATCATGTTTGCTATAAAGCTTTGTGGGACTAAGCACCGTTGGCAAGCCTCGTTTTAGATTAGCGAAGTTGTCAAGAGTTAGTAAGAGACTACCTGCGCTTTGAACTTTTAATACCATGAATATTTACGTTTCATTAGCCAAGTCGCAAGATTTGCATTATCAAACGGATGCCTTAAGAACGTTTGAAAATCACATATCAGTATACCAAGTATACCATTCAGTAAAACAACGTGGGCTAATCACTCTTAATGACCGGATGTTGAACCCTTATCTGTTCGCCTTTATTCGTCGGGGTTTTCTGGCGTTCATTGGACGCAGGCGGAGGTATAAACCGTATACGTCTTAGACAGTGGGTTGTGAGGATCTGAAGGGACTGACGCTGTCGAAACCATAGGTTCTCAAACTTCTACCCTTAAACTGATTCCTTTGACTCATCCGGCTGTCACTAAATGCTGACATACCTCTCTGTGGAGCAAGTGAGGCATTGTTTAGGCAAAAAATTACCAGTTGTGATGAAGTTTAAGGTCACTGCACGATCAGAAAAGTAGCCGGAAGGTTGTGAAGTAATAATTCTTGCCGCTTGCTGCGCAGGTAGTGTTAAGAAAGCAGCCGGAGGAAGGTGGGAACTCTTCGTAACTGTTGTTTCGACTTCCTACCTGATTGCATCTCAGGTGTTCAGTAAAACAAGGCTGCGTAAATTTATGAAACCAGTAGTTTTTTTATCGGTATGAAACCTCGTCTTATCAGATTGAAACAATCATCGGCGGAATAAAGACGGCGGATTGTAATTTTTATTGCAACGAAATTTCGGATACGGGTTGATGCGAGTAGACTTGGACCTAATTCGACTTACGAACTTACCAGGTATTCCAAGCTTGCTGTCAGATTGTGTGTGGACCATCAACACCAGCAGCATTTCATCTCTGGACCTGCCCTGCTCACTAGTACAGTCTACTTTCATTAGATGTTTGCAACATTGTGAGTTGTATGTGCAATTTAGTGTACGGGGAAAGAGGATGCTTTAGGTTGCCGATATCTAGTCCATAAATTGGTAAAAATGCCTTCGGTAGCCAATGGCTTGTAACGAACATGGACTATCGCAAGGTGCTATTCCAGCCCGATGAATATGTGAATTTGTTGTCAAGAGATTCACACTCGATGTCATGTGCAGGTGTTGAATCTTGATGCACAGGCGTACAAGCACTAGGTTGACTCAGGTCATTTCTGTTATGTTGCAAACCAGTCCAATTACCCCATGGGGGACCTGCTTTGAAAGAAATTTGTATCTACTATTAGAAGCTAAATAGTTTGTTGGTAATGAGAAAATGCTTAAACATTGTGGTTTAGCTTTGAAAACAAGTTCCACATACTTGCCTAAGGTAAGTAAGTCTTCCCGCGCGAGCAAGGTAATTCTACAGTAATTTGAGTTGGAACAAGGACTTCGTTCCCCTGAACAGAGCAAACAGCCACATAAGGGGGACCCCTACTTGACCAAGAGTAAACGAGTAAATACCCATGATTCCATATATCCCTTCAGTTACCACAGGTATAAAAAATAGGCATAGAAAATTGTCTCATGTTTTGGTTACCACGATTTCGTCCAGATTAGAGAGAACGGAGCTTCTCATTCGTCATACTGAGATATCCAAGTTTACTGGCAAAACACGGAGTGTGTTGCCGCATACGGTCATTTTGGCTAATCGAATTAAATCCAAATGCTTAGCTACCAAATCTCTACTTAGTTATCTACTTTTCAGTCCGGCAATGACCTTTTACAAAGGGCAAAGAATCTAAAAGCATACACCCGATATCGATTAATAAAATGAAGCTGATTTGTTTCTTTCCCATCCCAGCTCCGACTTAGAGAAAAAGCCTCACATATCAATAAATTAGACGCTATCCGCTCTCAAAACACCGAATTTTTCCTGTTTCACAACGGTTGTGCTTACTTTTATTTGCCTGGATAAATAAGTCGATTATCAAGAAAGTGGGCAATGTCTTCGGCACCGCTGTATTGTTAAGTTGTTAGGGCATTATGGATGAGATTTGATCTTGTCCAACTTTTCTTCAAACAGTTTGCGAGCACATTTGCAATATGCATATTAGCTACTGAAATTAGACAGCAGCACACCGAGTTGCCGGTGATCTATTTTTCGCCGTAATCTTATGATGTATATCCACCAGGAATTTGTTCACTTTTTTGTTTTACGGTCTAGAATACAGGCTTTGACAACCAAGCGTACAGATACCTGCTGTTGATAATCTAGGTAATATTAGTTTCACACATTGAAGTTCGTTGAATACCTAAGCACCTAGCGTGTTAGGAGTGACTGATTTGGACCCATCCAGCCTCCTGTTTTTAAGAACATCGCAAGACGGATGATTAGACGAGTGTATAACAGTTGGGAGGCGCTCCATATGTGACATATCTTTCTTGCAGACACGCTATCTGTCACGGACTTTTATGCCGTTCATAAATAAGCACTGTCTTCTTTAATGAAAATGGAATCAGTCATGTTTGGATGACTACATTACGTCGGAAAGTTT
Organism: Opisthorchis felineus; assembly: GCA_004794785.1. Classification (NCBI taxonomy): domain Eukaryota; kingdom Metazoa; phylum Platyhelminthes; class Trematoda; order Opisthorchiida; family Opisthorchiidae; genus Opisthorchis; species Opisthorchis felineus. Next base: position 492,230 of record SJOL01000240.1, read on the forward strand.
CAAATTTAAAAATTATATACATTGAACAGCAAGAATTGAGATTTCTTCGGTGGATTGCAGATAGGACTTGGAAGAGCAGTTATCGAAAACGTTGCATTCCTTTGGAACTATCGTTTCCATTATTACATACACCTACTCATGTTTGTTATTGAATGAATTCATAATTTAAATATTTGACAAGTTGCTGAAGGCGCTCCCGTCTACTTTGTGGAGATGAAGACAAAGAGTTTCAATTTCAGACTTCCAAAAACACTACATTCCAAAAAACGACAGCCCCTAGAACTTAGCATGAATAGTAATGGCTCTGAGTGAACTCATCACGGTGTGTGATGAAGGAGAAAGTTGTTTAAACCAACTACATGGTTGGCGATTATTTCGCCTATCAGCCACGAAAGTGTCAAGCAGCTAAATTCAAATAAACAAATACCGTTATCTGGCTCAATGGCGTCTAATTACTGGATAGAGCTGCCAGTTTCCGCTGTAATAGAATACAACGCAATCTTAAAGCTTCCATCGAGGTCCACAAAATAGGAACAAGCAGCATATTCAAGTCCACTCGATATGCCTTCCCTGATTACGAGATGCGTGGTTGTATGAAGTAAAACGTCTAACCCACAAACGAGAGTCCTTCGGGAACCGCATAAGACCGGTAGCAATGTAAGATTTTACCGAGACATGTGAGGACTCTTGTGGTATATTGTAGTTATTGCGTGAAAACTCCCTCGTTCATCCTAATTCCTTAGAAAGGTCTGTCAGCAGCATGAAGCTCCTAATCCAAATTGTGGTCGTAACTTGGTATTGTTTAGTGAGGTGTATCGTATGTGTCCCAAACGGAACTTTGAGAACCGCTGGGGGTACCATGTAAGCAGTTTTAGTGGTTGAATTTGTGCCTAACGATCATTTAGCCCTCTCGTTTCCGCTTTCGTAGCTGTGGACCAAAATTTCCTCACAAGCCCGATAAATGTGCTATTCCTACTTGCCACTCTATTTGGATCCGGCGCTACCAAAGGTCGTACGGCTCTCGAGATTGGTCAAGCGCTCCAGCTACGACGGGACATGACCGAGCAAAACTTGAAACCAGCCATGGAAGAAGTAAAAATGCTTTATCGTGACTTGTATCATGAGCTGTCAGCTGAGCAGACAATGATGAATGACCGCCAAACAAACGTCATCAAAATTGCCAATGGGATATTCCTCAAGACAGGATATGAAGTGGATACTTTCTTTAATTGGAGTGTGCAGAACGAGTATTTTTCAAAGTTCCATCAGGTCAGTTTGGATAAATTATTTTGCCATTCATAAATGGTACAAAACAACCGCTGCTCATCTTTGTTCCAGTCTTCTTTGCGCGTTTATAGTAGTTGTTATCGATCGTGTATACAGTGTTTGAAATATTTGAAATGTTTTAGAAAAAGTGGACTGCGCGTCATAGGCGACAGCGTCCCGAAGATCGTACGATTTTAAAAAAGTCGAACTGATACGCAAATTCGAATGGACCTGCAACAGTTCCACCATTTTAAGGATCCGTATACTCTTTTAGCTGTTGTGGTAAATCAAGCAGTTCTATCACAACAGTATATTGCTAGCATATGATCGTGTGTAATTATAACAACTCTTGCCTTATCACACTTCAAATGCGTAATGGTTGAAAATGTTTCCTCTCTTGTAGCTGAATTTCGAGGACAACGCGGAAGCAGCCAGAAGAATAAACAGTTGGGTGAACACGGAGACAAAAGGGCTCATTCCACAATTGTTTCTCAATCCGGCGGAAATACCACGCGATACTCGCGTAGCACTTGTTAACGTGTTGACATTCAAAGGTAGTAGATGCGCTGAAAAATAAAAGAATCAAACTGTTTGTAATGTAGCCCAAATTTTAGGAGCTTTTTGGTATAAAACGAGAGTTGTATGAATTCACTTGCATTTAGTAAAGGAACAGTAACCTGTTGGGTTCGCTGCTAAAGTCCTACTATCCCTCTGCGTTCGGTTATGCAGATCACCTATCAAGTTGATGTAGTGGTGCCACGTAGTGGAAAGCACGCTTGTTGCTCTAGTGTACTAGCAACATAGCCTCAAGATGTCCACCCCGTATCCTCCTTGTAAACGTTTTTGGTAGCTATTTGTCAGAACGCGGACCACAGAGTAAAAGGTTTTGAGTTTACCAAATTCAAAAATGTTAATATTGCATGGGCAGCAATAGTTTAAGCGGGGATCAAAGAAGCCTGCATGAAACTGGTGTTGGCTGGAAGTCATGGTCGAACTGATTGTGGCAGAGGTGAATCCTGTCGCGGAACCCTAATGTGATCTGCCAACATTTATTTCCCTAGTTTTACTGGCAAATTCAGATTTATCGCAATAAATGCTTGAGACATTTTGAATTAGTTAGTCGATGTCCAAGGCTCACTTGTCCAATACAAGAGTGGCCAACATTTTTGCATGCATTACCTGAGTCATTGCAATTTGGGCATCGGTGCTTGATTGGGGGTAGAAATCTCAGTAGTCGAGAATGAAAAATATTCCCACGTTACAATTGGTGGATTCTCTGAAGACTGGTTGTGTTTTGTTTTTCTGACAAAAACCAGATCACACACTTTAGGTCAGGTTCAGGTGATGGATGTGCTGGACAGGATAAGCGTCCTTGTTGTGGCAGAATAATCTTTAAACAGTTTACATTTATAGGAAATACACTCATTTGCAAATCAATTTGGTTTTACGAGAGACTCACCTGGAACCCAGCTGAATCTCCCGTTTATTATGTTTTCAAGCAGCTGAATGTGCTGAACCAGGCCGCCTCATTTTTCAGTTGGTATGATATTCGAGATATCGCGATACATGTATAGACGTAATACACTACTCATAAGGTCGAAGGGTTGCTCCATTGATCTTTTATGCGACTGTTCCCAACCTCATTTGAACCTATAACTAGTCATCGTACCAACTGGAACATGAGGCGGCCTGGTGCAGCACATTCAGTTGCATGGAAACATCACAAACGAGAGTTTCAGCTGGGTTCCAGGTGAGTCTCTCGTAAAACCAAATTGATTTGCAAATGAGTGTATTTCTTGAAAACAGTCCAATTTGGGTTCAAGTAGAACATGAGGTTGACGAAAACTCGGGGACTGCAGGGACAGTCCTGTTTTCAAAAAATTTGTCAGGCAACACGGAACCACCACCCGAAGTGACCACCCATTATTAAAATAAACGAGTGATGTGTTTTGTCTTCGCCAAGTTATCTCAGCATTTTGTTCCATGAAGCTCCACTGCAACTAACTATAGCCCACACCTGTTAACCAATTTCTTGTAGCATTATTCGCACTGGTTGCTCCCCACGATTTTATCGAGCAACACGTTAGATCTTTCTTATCCCACAAGTTATTTTTTCACTCAATCGTGCCTATTATTTAGCGATGTAAAGCCAGGGTTTTAAAAAGCTGTCGTAATAATGTCAGGTTATCACAATCATGAACCACATTAAGAGGGCCACATTAGCGCCCATCTCTTGTGGGTAATACCACACAGTAGCATGTTCGACTCGGTTAGATGGTCGCCCCTGTTTCAAATTCTCCAGTTAATTGCTTTCATAAGAACGGTCCATCCTCCAGGATTAAAGAATATGGGTATCCTACCAAATTGTAGGCTTATTGACTCACATTGTCCTAGCTGCGTCACCCTGGGGTCTTCATTTCCAGAACAAAACGTCTTCGCTGACCTTTCCTAGAAGTGGTATGGAGAGTCCTTACTGTAATTGTTACATCGTCCCCGTATTTCAACCAACTGAAATGTGATGTTACCTAGCATAAGACATTACTAATGCCCTAAATTAATAGAAACTGGGGGTGCGATGGAATTGACAACACTTTTTGGAGCAAGACATGTTGACCAACAAGCAGCTTTACATCATTGGTTTGACTATCAGTCATAGACTCAGTCAAAAATTCTTCTAGTTTATTTTAACCGAAATATATTAGCAAAACTCTCTTGATCACATTTGGCACCAAAATATATGAATAACTACCGTACTGATTGTTCTGTTATCCAGATACTTGGCAACGAATGTTTCTGCCTGTTCAGACCAACGTTGAAGCATTTACAATGAGTAATGGAAGGCGAATCGATGTTTCCATGATGAGCATAACGGAAGAATTACCCTATCTCTATGACAGTTCTTTGGGAATTGCAATGGTACGCAAATGGTTCAAGGTAGGCATGGTTAATCTATTGCTCAAGTACTGTGTCAGTGCTTCTTTTATCTTCACGTTGCTAACAACCTATATGACATGTATTTGGAATAATGTTTTTTTTGTTAGAAATAAAAACAAAGTTTTAGTTGAATTGGCTTTGTTCCTTTGTCGTTAACAGTAAAATCGTTGTAGTCAGATATCGCTAAACTGACCAACAAAATTTGTTCTTGCTTGATGTGGTCATGCTTTCAAACTGGAATTTCAGGCTGCTTCGTGTGCATAAAATCCACATCAGAAGTACACAGCAGACATTTTTCAGAGTACAATCGTCATTTCAACTACTGTCGTCACGGCGAGATATCTTACAATTAGTTGACTTAAATAGGCTCTACAAACCCCCAGATTTTTTCACTGCTATCACAGCAGTAAATAAACTGAAAATGGGGAATAAGCAGTTAGTGGAATTCAGGCGCTGCTCAAACTCACTACTTTGGTGCAATATCCTTGCTCGTTTTATGTCTGCGTTTCATACAGTATCAGTGATTAATGTACAAGAAGGAAAGTTATTCCATCTGAAGCTGGTTACCGGATTAGTGTGATATGGCATGTTGAAATCTACAGAATTGCTCTGTTTCGGCCGTGCGTACAATTCCGTAGTGATTTTTTTTGTCTTATTTCCCGAATAAAAGGAGTCATACAATAAAAGGCAACGGTCGTTCTAAACATGCCAGCACCACCGAAAGTAGTCATTTCCTGTTATTGAACCTCGTTCAGCTTGAGATATATATGAAAGTCACGACAAGTGTGTACCTCGGTGCATTCATTGTTATAATACTAACTAGTACAATATTAGGATCCCAGGCATGCCGGATGCCCAAAAAATGTTGTAGACTACCTATGAGACTGAATTCAGATCCAGCCAAACACCTCATCAAAAAAACGGAGTTCCTATTGTTGTTCTTTTGAGTAAAAACGTCCGAACTGTTACAATGTAGATAGACTGAGATTTTGGCTCCGTCCAAACGCATTTAGCCTCACAGCTTGTGAATGACACATAGGAAGATGTAACAAAATTCCCGGGAGAGTGTTTTCAGTAATTTAAGCCATGTACTTCGAGAGCCTCGTGAAGTTTGACGCGCCAGATTGTTTTTTTGTGCAACGGTGGGTTGCAGTTTATTAATTGGCCTGCATACTCAGGAAACAGGATGACGTTCCACAGCCTAAAAGAGCTTATTCTTAATTAGAAGGATAGATTGCGAAAACCCTTTTGAGTTCTTTAAATTCGGACGAATAGGAGGCTGTCCTAGTTCTTTAGGTTTCAAAGAGGCCTTCCCAAGGATGGATAATCCACCAGCCCACAGACTGGTTGCGGATGAATCAACCGCTTTAACCTATATTGAAGTCACCATTAGTTGTCATGATGATTGCACTGGTGTTCTCAATCTACCTCTGTTGTCATTTTTTGTTAGTGCACTACTAGTGCACTACTTAACCTCTGCTTATTGCTCCACGGTACTCTGTTTGCCATGGTCCTATGAACGATTGTACGTTTTGGATTTATTTGGTGCTAATAAAATCAGGACAAAGCTAATTGGATCATTCTTCGGCAAATTTGAGCTGATTACCAGACGCACTTTTTGTGGTAAAATGCAGAATATTCGGTACCGTAAATCGAATCAAATTTCATAAACGTTTCTTGATGACGTAACCTGCACAGCACTTCGGAGGTTACGAACAAGTATTTTCGAATACGTTCTATCCAACTTTTGAAATTAGCACAAAGATGAGTCTATCCTTTCATAGTGAAATTGTTCAGAACCTAAAGATTGGTGCGCACATTTTTTTGCAGATGGATGTAGGAATACAACCACATGAAACGTGGTGGTCAAGCGGAAGAAGTCGGTTTAGGTACAAATGATTCCAGCTTTTGTCATGGGATAGATCGCATAACCACCTGTGACCAGAATTCTGAGATCAGAAGGATGCTGCGGGTTTGCAGATGCCAAGTGTCTTTTACAAGGAGAAAAGCTTTATTGTGACATCCGTAGACCTCAGAAAATGAGTTTGTAACCATCTGGTCCTGCGCGATATCACGTCTTATTGAAGTGAGGTTAAGCGGTCACTCATGCACAACTAAAATACGAGAAACTAACTTATTCACAGTATATATTCCGGGTTGCCGTCTAAAAACCCCAGATAAGACAGAAGTGAATGTTTATCGGTTAATTGACAAACCACAGACATGAATTGCAATTAGGAAAAGAAATACAACGTAATTTTTGCAACAAGACGCAAGCTTTCGGAACGGTAATACTGTAAACCTCAGGATAGAGAATTCCAACCCGTCAACAAACGCTGGCATCGTGAAAAACAAACCATTTCATTGACCCAGCAGTTGATATTTTGTCAATATCATTCGCCTTCTCTGTAAGATATCTGTCTACACTTACTTTTATCGAGATGGGCGGTTACTCCCCAGCCTTTTATCCTACCACTCGAAAATGAATACCATATCAAGTCTTTGGGTCCTGGTTTTGATGCAGATCTTGTGACGTTTTTTCACACTCTGAAAGTCAACTTTCCTGCCATAAGCAAAGGATGTTATGTAATTTGATATGGAGTGGTCCACTGGTGCGTAATATCTGTTCGTTTGATTTTTTTCAACAGAATGGGCGATACTCGTTCGTCGTGGTCATGCCTACAGATAAGACAGACATGACTGGCATGGAAAGTGTGTTGAGCGGGTCCTATCGACTGAGTGTTTTGGTTGAGAAGCAAGAAGACCGCGTGGTTTCCTTCAGATTACCGAAGTTTAAACTGGAATCGGTTTTCAGTTTGATCGGTAGTTTGGAATCGATGGGTGTCAGAAGACTATTTCAAAAAGGCATGGCTGATATGACTGGTAAGTTAGGAGGTGAGCAGTCAGGAAGATTCTTTATCCGAAAATTGAACCTGTATCTTTGTAAAGCTTGCATCCACCACATAATTGTTCTTTAGGCCTACCCTTAGATTGAACGTATATGATAGTTTATGACGCCTGAACTTTGCTACCGATATCATCAGTCGCGTTAGTTTTACCCGAAGTCATCTGAAAATCCATTATCCGATGCCACGTCCAGGGTTGCATGAAAGACTGCTTATCATAGTGAAATATTTATCCCTCTTGTCATGTATCAGGGAGTCCGTAAAACAGACCAATTACTGCCCTAGTAGCCATGTCAGTTTATGCTCTATTTGCCGCTGAAGGTAGTAATACAAACGCTAGGCGAATGCTTTTACCAGCTTACCATTTTCACGGCCGACATGATGCATTTAGTCTTGAATTAAGGTAACGAGTAGTAAGATGTTCCTGAAGCTTGGCGTTTGCGGTCAAGCGACAGTGGACAAATAGGAAATTCATAAATTTACACAAATTTCCGCCCATTCAGTAACCGTTTAGAAATGACCAGGTCAATCGCTGTTTTAGGAATTTGCTCACAGACACGTTGCTTTTGGATTTAAACTTTAGGAAGTACAGATTGGATGAATCTTGTTTGTGAGGGAACAGTTACTCACTATTGACCTAAGAGGGGTAGGATAACCACAGTCTAAGTCCGGAGTCATCATAAAACTCAGGGAAATATTGAAGTTAGAGTGTTTGGATAGTCAAGGCTCATCTTCTGTTACGTCTACTTTAGCTAAATGCCTAAATGTGAGAGTGATGTACTCAAGCCATGCACCAATGATTCAAAGCAGATTCAGCCTTGTCAAGCTCTTTACCACAACACCGTGACTTGCCTTGATTTTGTCTCAATCACACAAATGAACACCAAACAATTAAAACAAGAGTGTAATCCATACTACGGTGTATAAATGCCCAAGGCAATAACCCCTCCCTTTGGGAGGAGGAACCACTTCATTGGAGAACAGGCAGCAGATATTCTGATTAACCGTTCATATGGGAGATATCTCAAAATTTCTGTGATACTTTAGAGAATATCAATTCGTATGTCGGGCAAACTGACTGACTCTACTAACCTTCAAAAAGAATATTTCCATGCTAAAACCATTGCGCAAAGTTTTAAGAAAGCATATTTTTTGTCCTTCAAGTAAGTGATGTTTTTTAATGAAGCGAGTAAAAAATTACAAGAGCGCTATTTTCAGAATTGTCTGTGAGTTCGGAACGTCAGACTTTCGGGCTTGAGAAGGTAAGAGTTTTGCAAATTCACATTGATTACTCTGTTGTTTATATCTTAATGGAGATGTACTGAAAATCTTGTTTGATTCAAGGATGTGTGAAGGCTTCCTGAAATGTGGAATAGGACAAGCTTTTGCTGATTCCATTTTCAAACTCAAACACAAGAGGGAAACCTTTCGGTTTAATATTCGCCTCCTGAGCACACAATGATGAGACGAAGAAGCGTTGATAAAGTGATGGGAATGATGGCTTCAAATTCTGAGAGCTGTCGGTATAAATGGCTTTTATATGATAATGTAGTAACGTCTATCCGAATGTTGCGTGCTTGACATCCGGAATCGACGTTTCGTAAACGAAGCAAACGACCAGCAGGCAAAGCATACGGTGCTTCCTAATCTGACTTTGCATGGGCTACATTTTACCCCTTTATCAGCGGTTTCGTGCAAACGCTGTCCGGAGCAATGGGATTCCCAGAATTACACAAATTCAAAATTGAACCTTATAAAAATGTAAAATTCCCAGCGCTGCCTTGATATTTGCATTTTTTTAGAAGACGCTTCAATTTGTACCAGGCGATAAATCAACCAGTCCGTCACGAACAGACTGGACCTTACCGTGGTGTGACGGTTTGCGCACCTCAGCGACCCATTGAGCTATACTGGGGGTGTCCCCGCGACACTCACAGAGTCTCTCATACCAGGTTGGTCAATGGTTAGAGGTCTGACGAACACAGTCTCCTGGTCCTCCAGGTTGGGGGTTGGAACATATGGCGACTTGTTCCGTAGAAATGGTAATGCATTTGCATTTCCTGCCAAACACCGCTG
>SJOL01000240.1:534233-603431 GCA_004794785.1 Opisthorchis felineus
TTTTTTGACGATGTTATTCTTACCAAGGTACGAAACTATTCGTAAGCATAATGAAACTCTAACACTTTCTCTCAGCTTGAAAATTTTATCCACCAATCCATGAAAGTGGAAAAAGGTCTTGCAATTCTTTGCATGAGTATAGAAAGTTTCTCTTTTCTCAAGCATGTATAAGTTTGAAATGTCAGTATGAAACAAAAACAGTTTTCTACGGAGCACCGGTGCGAAAAATCAGCGACCGACTTTAGGGCCAATTCTTTCATTATATTACATTTTTCTTCGATCACCGGATATTGTCAAATAAGTGTTTTCTAGTAGAGAAGGCTTTGGACCCCAAAGGCATGAGCACCAAATGGAAAGCATACTTAACTGTATTAATTGGTATTCTGTAGGAATAGGAATATGTTTCTAAATAATCCACCCAATATCTGCTGTTTTCATGAAAGTTTCATCTCAACTAGACCGTATGGATGTGCGAAATGCTGAAAAATTCAAACTGCATTTGACAGTCTGTGTCAGTCATAATACAGGGATAGCAAGTGGAACATAATTCAGGTTGGTTCCCTAGGGCCATCAAGAAACGTAAGCTCTTCGTCAATATTTTGTTCAGAAAAGAACGAAATCTGGTGATAGATGAAAATAGGTATGTATTAAAACCACAATAAATAGAAGAAATTACCAAATTTAGAAAAAGTAAATAAACAGGCCGATGAACAACGCTGGAAATCGAAACCATTGGTCCATGACTCACCAGCTACTCTCATCATAATCCTTTATAGGCATGATGATTACTTGAAAAAATTTATTTTTGGAAACGATATCCCTTTCGCAACTTATCGCGCTCGAGATGCTAGTCAAGCGCAGACTACGAACGTTTGTGTCAAGTACTCAAACAATGTATTTAGTTATCGCATCGGACCACCGGATTCATGATGCGGCTCACACAATGACCGCGTGATTAATATGGTATTTGTTTTTCTCACAGGAAGCGAGATTGTAATCATAATCATATAATCCACATCCTGTATATGCTTACCGGTACAGCTAGGTTTGTAATGTTTAGCTCAAACTAAAACCAGAGAAATCAGATGTATCTAGTGTCGGCTATCTGATGTTAATTGTTTACGACCTCGGTCACATGTTTCTCTGAAAACATGAGGTATTTTCTAGGCCCTTCCATATTATGCCGCTATGTTGAGCGGCTCATAAACTTGGAGATGAAAGTACCTGATTTAGATCATGGAAGTTTGCTGTACATTTGAAATTTTGGTGCAGGTATATCGAATTTCCCTGTTTTGCTGACTTAAAAAATCGTTTCCACTATCTGCCGATAACAATTACCACATCCAACGCGGTTTCGGTAATTTAAACGCACAAATCCTGGTATAGTTAGGCGTTGCAATAACGCGACCTTCCTTATTTCGTCACTTCAGTTAGCAGAAGTTTTTGTTTGCAAAACTATTATATATTCTCACAGAGAGCGAACGCGCCCGTACATCGCAACCCAAAAAAAACCGAACCCTTTTCATGAAGATGGGAGTAATTATTTCCTTGAGGTTGCACAGCTCCTTCAATTCCGGTTCTGAATACTCGTATCGATGTTGCGATGCCAGTGCTTTCAACTTAGTCAGCTGCCAAGTAGCCGAAAGCAAGCCACAGTATTTGGAATTACCATCGGTTAGTAGAATCTCTCTTCAGCAAACATGTGCTATTAAATGTCCTAGTGTTACCAGAGATTCCTACCCAACTTTCGGAAACTGATGCTTGACAATTTTCGCAATGGTAAGTTTTTCTTAATACACCAGATGAATTGCCGAGCAAAGGCATTACCCTTACGTTGAACATCACTTATAATCTTTACCTCACATTGAAAACCTAGGTAAGTGGGGTCATGGGACATTACTTACACAATGTCTTTGTGATCTTATCCGCGAGATAATCAAAGTCACTTCCAGCCTTTTCAAATGTCCACTGACTCACAATTCTTGGCGCTCCAATTTATTGCATCCTTTCAGTATATCGATCACTCTAGGGTTTCTACTTTAATTTGTCCATTCTCTTTCTCATGAACGTTCTGCTATAGTCTCCACTCGCCGATGCACCGGTAAACTTCGAATCAGTTTGGATATTGTTTCGCTGTTCAGCGCTAGTACAAAAGCTGAATTTGTGTCAACTGAGTGCACGCCTTGAGTGCGGGCCAATTTTGCACTTCACTCCTACCTCGGCAATCAACTTTATAATTAAAGTACCAACATAGGGCTAGGTTGCTCCCCTGGAACCGATTATCTGGGTCTATACGTGTCGAATGGTCTTGATGTCAGAAGCACCATGCTAAATGACTTAGGAGGAATAGTGTTCTGATTGTATTCAGTATGAGGATACCACCAAAATGGACTGAAGTATGCATTACGACCTGGATATGAGCTTTCTACACGTGGGTATCTGTTCACCTATGATCATCTTCCATTTCTAACTTCCAAAGCGCTGTTAACATTCCGGGGATGTTTGACACGTCTTCTTAAACTATGCTCGGCAACAATAGCTTTGGGGCTGAATGTGCATTCCCTCACTGTTCTAAATATTGTGTTGCCGCTCTGAATGACGGGGTATTACAAATTGTCCATCTCGTGGCATATTGGTTAGTTTAACTATCCTCGTCCTGTAACGTCAAGCCAAGGCGAAACATAAGAAATCGCCGCTCTAATTTCATTTGGTTTTCGACTGCCCTAAAACGAATTTGCAGGGAGCCCACTCAACGTTAATTTCTCCAATTAGCAAGATTCGCCAATCACTTGTGTATTTTGGAAAGATACATTGAAACGGGATTTCTCAAATATCGGAAAACCACATTTATTGTTGAAATTTTATATTCAGATTTGTGTACCCTTGCGCGTTTCACGTTTACTGACCGGTTTGCAGGGCGCCACCATCCTAATGAAAAAGGCTGTGTAGGAAATACACTGATACGTCTGATTCCCGCATCAGCATTTTTTTGTTTTTTTTTCAATCATTTTTTCAATAAGTTTTTTGCAACTGTCTTCAGTATACTCAAGCACCAGCCCCATCCTGTCCCTACTGACTATCATTGGCAAAGTAGTGAAGTCCAACAGGAAATCAGTTCGGGCATATAAACGCTAGCGGTTTAAAGAAAACTCCGAAACATTTGCTTGTTTCTTTCTAGCTCGATACATTTCTAACCGATTGCAAGCTGCTGTCTATTGCGCTTCCTTTTTATCAGGAAACTTGAAAGTTAACTGTTAATTTTTGACCTATATTATTGAAATTTCCAAAAGTCCACCATGGTACTACATGGCTAAGCTACATAGTACGTCAGAAATGGTTGGAGTTGGTTGCGTACCCTTCCTATTTGATGCAGAAGAGCTCTGGTGTTTGCATGAGGTTTACAGATTCTACTCATGATTCCGTCCTGCTAGTAAATTTTACCTCTGTGGAGAAGCTAAGAATGTCTGCACAGCTTTATCCTCGTCAGGAATCATCAGACGGGCAAATCTCAGACCTTTTTATGGATTTTTGTACTCGTTACCTTCCGGCCAGTAGTCAAAAGCCATGTTATTCGGTTAGAAGTGGCTGATCAGCAGTACTTGTCCTTCATTCACGCTACTCAGATTACATGCTTACATTCTGCCTGTCTACTAGATATGGGAATTAATAAGTGGAGGGCTCATGAAGATTGAGATGTTTTCCATTATGAGCAGACATCAGCGTCCAGACTGTCGTGAAAAACAGTAGAAAAAACATCCTTTTGTCGTTAACTGTCTTTGGGTCTTATTATATTAGGCGGGAGCTTGTCGGGCCGATTCGACTTTCTGCACGTGTCGAGGTTTTCAATATAAGCTTCCTTGCAACGTCAATCATTTGTCCTCTACTTTAACGTCGGTGGCCACGTAGAATTATTCCAAAATAATTCACAGTCACCCAATTTCCCTTCCAGATCATGAAACCTCAGGCAATCCTCCGCACTCCTTGAGGGATCCACACTTCATCTGAGTACTAGGGTTTGGGCTAGAAACTGAATGGGTATTCTAAAACTTGTTTGCGTACTCCGGTTAAATCTTTCATCTCTGGGTTCTGGTTAAGCTTGAGTTCAGTAGCAATGAATGGGCAATCCTTGAACCTGAGCGATAAGAACCGGTACCGGACATTTCGCAAGTTTCCAAAATGCAGAGAATCCAGAGGATTGGCTCCACATGAGTTCACTGGGTCAATATCATTTCGGCCTTCAACTGAAGTGACGTGTATCGTATTGAAGGCAGCTCAGAAAAATTCAAGGTATTCCAAGATATTCTCTTTCCACTAAGAAAAAACAAGTGGCACAGAATGAGGAATAATTCGCTCGAGAATTGAACCTTCCATTTGAGAAATCGTCATTAAGGCCGTCGTTCGTTGTGTTCAAGCTACTAGCCAGGAGGTCACGCTTTCGAAACCCCTTGGAGTTTCCTGAAATTCGCATTGCTGATGATTCAACGTGGATGAAACAGCTGTACAGTGCTTTTTGGCTTTTTAGCGCAGATTAGCTTTACTTACTGGATGGAATCTTCATTGAGAAATCCTTGATTTGCCCGACGATAACATTGGCAACAAACATATTTCGTCTACGAAAATCAGCGTATCCACTAGGATTTTATGAACAAATTCACATTCATCACACAGTGGGTGGTGAACACCGGAATAATGACATAGGCTAGTAGATCTATCTGGCATACACATAACGCCTTTAAACTAGAAACCGCACCCTGAAACTTATAAGCGTCACCACAACGACACCTGATAAGGCTGCATTTATGCAGAGCACGTGAACGAACGACCGGATGCTGAGACCATTAACGGGGGAGATGCAACGTGTCACCCGAGGCAAACGCAACCGTATGTTTGGAGGCCTGAGTGTGAAATGGGCGCATTCGGCACTGTACTTTTAACGCACCTGTACAAGCCCCGGGTACGTGCCCCCATAACATGGGGTCATGCAACCCCCCAATATACGTTTCCCTTAATGAGGTACAGCAATTCCAAGCGTCATTTCTCCGGCCAGGGACAAGCCAGACCATCATTCGTTGACACAGTACAACTGTCACCTATAAGAAAGGCCTGTTCAGTATCCTCATTTTAGTTCACAGATGTTAAGAAAATCTTTGACAACTTACAACAGAAAATTTGCTTCTAGGCTAACCTAAACTAGCTTCCGTTGAGGGTCCATAATTCAAGTATAGGACGGCGTGATACCTGATATCATATTTTACTTTGTTTGTCGCCTTGTTCTGGAATAAACCACAAGTAGCTGTAGTGTGAGAAGAGCACCCATATCACAATACGCTTTCAAATTGAAATATTCTGAGTCCATCACCGCAGCTATTCTGACAGTAAGAATTTTAAAAAGTTCCAGAACAACATGTATCTTTGAATTTCGAAGGTAATATGGTGCGCATTAACCAGGTTGTCTTATCGGCTATTATTACAGTCAGTTTTGTAACCATATTATTCTGTCTCTTTGATTACCCAATGCAACTAATTTTATCCGGAATTCAGCTGCCCTGAGTAGTCAAATAATGGCTTCTAACTTCACAGGTTCTCATAAAAGATATGATTAACATCAAATCCGGAGCATTAAATTTTGGTGTGATTCTGAGAAAGAATTGACTGCCTTTGTCTTGTGCACTGTGCCACCTGCATTATTTTAACTGGAGGAATGCGAATGTGTTCAGCACATTTTAACTGGTTGGAGTGATCACTGAAAGTCAATGGGGGCAGCTGGGAGTGGGTAAAAACGGAAAGTACGCTTGGGTACTGTCGTAAGTACCATTGATAAAGATATGTACAAAAGTTCTTGTAGAAACGTAACTCAGAAAAGGGACTATGAAAATGAATCAAACTGAAAACTAAAAGTCGACAGCAAATGAGACCCATTGTCTAGATTTTAACCTTCTTTTACCGAAAAAGTGTATTGATTGAGATAGGATCGAGGATTTGTATGTCGTTTGATTTTTGGAGGATGAGCTGAGATGGGTAAAGTGTTTTGATTTATTCCGCATCGCTCAACGAACCGTATGATTATGTCCCGTTCTTTGGTCAGCTAAAAACAAGGTTTTGATGCAATTTGGAGGGTTTTCAATAATTTACTTATTCTACCTTCATTAGCCGTTCACCTTTTGCGACTTCGTTAGTGCAACAGAAGATGCTGCAAAGCTCTAAAGGCACTGAAATGTTATCTAGCGACATCCGCAATCCTGTCACATTCTAAAATCAAATTTACAAGGTCATCCGCACTAGTTTGATTGGACAAGACTTACATAAGTTGAAGTCCGGTGTAGAATCGCGAGAGTTCGGTGCAGGATCACAATCAGACGAATGTGTTTCCACAGTGAGTCAACGAGAGCATACATCAGTCGCACCCCCTTGGATGGGCCGACACGAATGTTCAGAACGAGAACCACGCCTGAATTTCGTGAGTTTTTGTACGTATACCTGAATAGCTATGGGATTTTTCAGTTTAAGACAACTACTACTCGGAATTTGAATTGCGTCCTCTATTTTGTTAGCGTAATAGTGTACGTTGTCGATTAGCAACTGCATCGTGAAAGCTTGTCAAGTATATTCTAAGGACGGACTACGTATCGTATTCACTGACCAACTGCCGTTTCCCATTAAGGCTTTCATCGTGGTTTTCAGACTTCGCTTCAGCCAGTACCTTAATCACTGAATATCAACTCCAGCTAATTTTCTTCGTATGCTTTTATCTCCGGTTTTTCGAACAAAAAATCGTTCCATAAACTGGGTATTCAGCTCTCACTCCATGGCGGGCATCAATAGCCTTGAATAGCAGTGAGAAGCATTCCAGTCAGCCAACTACAGGTTCCGCACTTAACGAGGAATGTCTTCTTTTACGAATGTTTTATGATGGCAGTGAATACTTCCCACGATGTACTTTATTAGGTGCATTGAGATGACTTGACACTGAACTTGAAGATTTATCGGCAAATATAAGACACGCACCGGAGAGAATTCAAGCTGTATCCGTTGCTTGTGGTATTTCTTAATTGAATGTGCTGTACAGAGGCTGACCCATATTTCAGTTGGTGTTCGAAATATCGCAGTATATTTCCTTGAAGGAAACTACTCAAAAGGTTGCTGAAAAAGTTTCAATGAAGAACACATGCAATAAGAAATTAGCAAATAAGATTGAAACGAATAGATGAATAAGTTGCGGACTAGGAAAAAAGAACTTGCACTAAGGATGTTCGCTAGGGTAATATGTTGGTGGGTCCTTGAAGTTAGGCAACTATCCGTGATTGCAAACTGTCAACGAAACCGGAATCGTTTATGCATAACGAGAAGGAGAAACGAACATCTCTGAGTCTCGAAAAATTAGGAAGCAGGGAGAGTACTCGGGCCACCCACCAAGTTTGCTTATTCTGGTTTGGAGCCACAAGTGGCGATAAATTAAAGTATAACTGACATAACCGAAGCATAATAGGAAGGATAAGGATCAAGCACGTCGGGGATATACCAGATGAAATATAACAGAAACACATCAGTTACTTGGAAAACGCCCTATAGGTGTGATGGTGACGAGGACGATTGAATAGGGTCCGGTAAGCAGAACAGTAATGTAAAGGCCTGATAAAATATATTTCTTATAGTCTGTCGGTAAGGAGTTACACCAGCGGACGGCAATCGACAGTGTCAAATGCCCCGACTCAATCTTTGAATATCAAACTCACGGCTTTGTTGTTTCTATCGGTAAAAACGGGTGTAAAAGGAACTGCGACGGCGTTTAATGTATAGGGCGAGTTTTGACTAGCAAGCTAGGATGACTAAACTGCTGAGTAGCTGAAATGTGGTCTCAGGATGATCACATCATCAGGGGCTTCTAATGGTAAAGATGTGCAAGTAATCAGTCGATATTTCATCGTTTATTTCTTTGGCAAGAGATTCACCTTGAATTTCCTGTTGTAATCAGTAATCGTATATCCGATTCCGCACTGATTAGCAAGTGGGGAAGATCTTCAATCGAGCTAAGCTATAAGCTAAGCAAATGAGTATTTGTCAAATAATCAAACAAAGTGATTCTCTAAAGTGTCCTTTGATTAGCCGGACAACACTAACTACCGAACTCGCGTTCATTTTGGCGAGTCTTATTGGTTGGTGGTAGTGCCTCACGAAGTTTTCTTGACGGGGTCCACTATTCATGACGTTGCTACAAAGGTTTGGACAGTCCAAGACTGGTTTAGCTTTCCTTGGATCTCATCAGGTTGACATATTTCTCGAGTTTTAGTCAACACCAAATACGGTTAATTCTAATTACGATGACGCTAACAGGAGACTAAAGTAAGTCCAAGTTGAATGTCTCGTCCACGATATTTTCCAAGAACGCAGCTGAATCTTTCACTTGGTGTAGCATGCGATGTGTCGCGGAGGGAGCCAGCTGAACTAATGTAACTCTGAGTGGCCTAGCGTGTGTTGTGATCTGCAAGTTGGCATGCTACCAAGAGTCTTTTGAGGCGCATCCGCAATAATAAGAGGATGAACGATCTGAATCCGTGTTTACTCTTTCCTTTTGTTTATTCTGGATATTTTACATGAGAGTTGGTAATGCATTTCACTACGTTTGGTGTAATTGTGAAGGTCAAATTTATCGTGAATGAATTACTAAGCAGAGGAACTTGAATGAGCCTGAAAACATTTTATAGCTGTGGATCCACCTACAAGGTTGCCCATACCATCAATGACAACAGCTGTATACTCAAAACGAAATGTTTATCAGTGTAAATTGGGTTTTCACTATCATGCTATACAGTGGCGGAAGCAAACAGAACTGTGACGAATACATAAAAGCCACTTGGTTCCCCAATAGGTCTTCGTGGAACAGTGCACTGTGGATCATAGACAGAACCACCATGTATATCACCTAGTACCAATTTACCCGATTAAAACTAAATTTCGGTACAAATATGTAGGCCAATCTTTAGTCGCAAAGGGTTTACAGAATCCCGAAGAACGAACATCTACCCGTTGGCTGTGAATATAACTTATACTTTTGGAAAATGTTTAGCTATGAATAGCCAAACGAGAAGCCTCACACTCTGCGCTAGATGTGTGCTTCGGAGAAAGTATATATATATAAAGTGTTTTGGTACTAAAAGTATACTCAGACTTCACAAGCACTTTTTTCCGTTTCAACCTTTAGCACTGGATGAGAACTTTCTAACGTCTCCTATTAATGCTGTGCTTTTATTGGCTACCTTACTTGGTTCTGGAGGAGCCAAAGGTAGAACCGGTGCAGAAATTGGTCAGGCACTTCTGCTGCAGACGGGTATCAATGATCTGAATTTACAACCAGCTGTTGATGAATCAGCTGGTCTATTCAAAGAGCTCTACAATGAATACACCAGGGAAGAAACAACCATTTACAGGAAAACGACAAAGTCCATTCAGATCAACAACGGAATTTTCATTCAAGATAATTACAACATCAAGCCCAGCTTCAGGAAGACCGCATTGTACAAGTTTTTCACACACGTCATGCAGGTTGTTTATATTTTTAAGTTTGGTTTAGAAACGTCATGATACTGTTTTCTTTATAATTATACTTTGCTTTTGAGCTATTTTTTGTATGATCGAAAGCGGCAGCAGGAGTTATGCTAGTGACATAAAAGAACACATATTTCCGCATTCACACAGACACCATTAGAAACATGAGAACAAAGAACTCAGGATGTTGCGTCGGAAAAGAATGGATGGAACACTTGTACCATGACTGAGGGACTTACAGGGAGTCTTACTCTAATCTGTAATGTCAAACACGCTGGTGTGGACTGTTCACGGCGGTCTGACTTGATAAGTTACTTCCAAACGGATAATTTCTGAACAGAGAACATACGTTTCTGTGCACATAACGTGGAGCCCAGAGTTTAAAATGCTGATGCACATGCTACGGTATGGTATCTTTCTTGCGTTGCGGAAAGCCAAAAACTATTATAACTGACTCCCATAAGGATGAATCTTTGGGTTGTAAATCAATCAATGTAGCTAAGAATGTTCTCAGCGATGTGTGTAATGTAGATCGCAGAGATAAAGTTTTGAAAATGCCTCGACACAACTTGGATTTCACCTTATTACTAGGTTACACCGAATGTATAAGTTAACGCAAATCCAAATGCGCGAAATTAAGCAATCGAATTAAATCACGAAAGCTTAGGACAAATAATCACCTTTGTGCTGTTAGTAGGGTTTTTTAAAAATATACGGGATTCTCGGGCATTACCTAGTTTGTTTACAAACCTATCACATGCAATATTGAATATTGAATATTGAATATTTCATAAATGCGATGTATCGGTTTGTTTTTGTGATTCTGAGGTAATTTCATCGATGGGAGATAACGGTCAGGGACAAAAGCAAAAAGGTAACATTTAGATGGAATTGGAAATAAAGCAGCATATTTATTACACATGTAGTCCAGTATTCACATTTTAACTACTTATCGGTGTAACGGCGGATACTACTGATGAGGCATGCGAGTAACTCCTCCTCGCGTCTAATCGAAGGTGGGGCTTATTACGGAACCTGTGGAACTGCTTTGCAGCGTTCGTTTACAATTGCGTATTAGTCAATGAACATCCACGGAAGTTCAAGTAGACGCGTGAGGATATTCAGTTTTTAAAAATGAGATCTTTACGTTTCTGCCCAATAGTTTGTAACCGTTCAGTTGGTGTTTGCCAATAAACAACTCCGCGGCGAAGGGCTTTCCTCCTCCCAGCTGTAGCCGAGCGTCCTGCCTAGATCAAAGGATCAAACAATCTAATTGGCTGGTTCTTGAGAAAACGTCCATCTTGTGTATCCTTAGTTATGGTCATTTGGCTGTTAAGTTAAATCATTGATATTGATCCAGTTCCGTTTATCTTAAATGACTAAGTTTTGGAAAATTTCGATGGACCCTTGGGAAATGCTTGGGACTTAAACGATAACGATGCTACCAGAATGAATCAACAGTGAGTCTGGCTTATGAGGTATATGAAAGTAAGACTCTAGTAGAAAGTTAAATTCTGTAGCTTAAAGTTAATAAGTTATGCCGTTGGCTAGGATCATTTACCATGTTGTTCCATTTAAACAGAATAAAATGTTTTTTAGTTCCTCTAAACAAGTTTTTTTCTCATGGTTGTGATAATGCTGTAGGTGGATTTGTCAAACAAAACGACGGCATTTTGGTTCCTCAATGTATGGCTTAAGAGAGAAACATTTGGAAGAATTCCACAGTGTGTCCAAAGTCCAGAAGAAATGCTGCCGTCGTCAAGGCTTGTCCTTCTCAACGTGTTGACCTTTATCGGTAAGTTTTTTTACGACCGTTACATAATAAACCTGGCGCCTGAAATGATGAATGAACGCCATATTAGCAATAAAGGCGAATGAAAAATAGTCTGCACCGCTTAAATAGAACATTAAGCCTGTTTCAGGGGAGAGGTTCCTCGTTGGTAGGAATGCGCGGTCTCAAAGTTATCCAGCTGTAAACATTATTACTGTTCATTTGAAAAAAAATCTCAAACCGTATGACAAAGCACTATTTTATGTAGCGATCAAATTTTGTGCAAGAAACAGGGCTTAATTCTTTATTCCTTAGGATCTTTGCGTACGCAAATCCGCAGATTTACCTGTACTCGCTGTCTACTGTTTAAAGTGTTATGATGAAATTAGTGACAACCATTGATGCTCCATGTAGTTAACACATCGATTTTGATGGCTTTCGATATTTTCTGAATAATGAGCACGCATTCTGTCTAACAACCTACTATCATCCGATAGGTTTAAGATAAATACCCACGGGATACAGAAAATATAATGATATATATACTTGCTCATTGGTTTATTTGTCGATCTGCGCAATGCGGTCACAAACGTTTCATCATCAGTCGTGACAACGTCATCACTTTATCGTTGTGAAGCGAAGACGTATGGTGCCAGTGCTCATTTTCGTACTATTGGTAGGGACTAGATTTCGCATGTGAATAATCGTTTTGTATGCAGTGTAGTGGGGCGGTATGTTAGCTACTTCTCCAATCGATTGTCGCGCATGCGTCCTTTGAGCATGAATTCTCTCACTTCTGCCTGTTGCCGGGTACTAAACCTTCAAAAGTGACCTCTCTGTGTCCCATGCTGTTTTATTTTGACGCGGCCATAGATTGATTCCGGTCTGCCGCTACTTTGATGGAGTGTTTGTTCCCAATTGATCATCATGGTTGAGCCACCGGTCTGTTGCACGCAGGCCTGTCTAGACCAATAGCAGTTCGTCACGTCAGCCAATTGAATTCTTTGCGTAGTACCAAGGTTGCTACAATCTGGATCGTCTTGTATCTCAGTTGGCCAAGATTTTCGGTAGTTCTAGTACTTTTGTATGACGGTCACATGAAAGGGCTCGGGTGTTCTGGTTACTGTATTATCTTTGTCCATCGGTGCACATGGTTCCCATTCAGCTTTCCCGAAATGAAACCTGTTGCGTTAACTTTTAACAGCAACCTAAGTTACAAACACGTACGTTCCGCTAATTGCGTACAATGTGATGTTCATGTAGGATATACGATTGACAGAAATTGATGAAAAAGCGCCTTCCTAATGAGTGCTGCCGAGAGCAAAGCCGCTTGTGGTCTTCTGAAAACTGATATCCCAAAGCAACTTGAATTCCACTTTCTGCATCACTACTTCAGTGATAAATCTTGATATCAAAAATCTACTTTTTGTCTCATTGAATTGCTGATTCATCTGTTCACTAAAGCTGATATATATATATATATATATATATATATATATATATATATATATATATATATATATATATATATATATATATATATATATATATATATATATATATATATATATATATATATATATATATATATATATATATATATATATATATATATATATATATATATATATATATATATATATATATATATATATATATATATATATATATATATATATATATATATATATATATATATATATATATATATATATATATATATATATATATATATATATATATATATATATATATATATATATATATATATATATATATATATATATATATATATATATATATATATATATATATATATATATATATATATATATATATATATATATATATATATATATATATATATATATATATATATATATATATATATATATATATATATATATATATATATATATATATATATATATATATATATATATATATATATATATGAGGGCGGGCTTCTACGAAAGCACACGTCAGTGGTGCTGTACGTTAGTCCAAACCTTCACTGTTATTTGCTCTGATCTGATTCTCCGTTTTTGCATACGTATACAGTCTCCAGCCATGTCAAATCTAACGTTTTTGTGCGCTCGCAAGCCTCTGAAGTGATCAGAAACTTTGGTAACCCTTTTTAAAATCAAGCAGTTAGGTCTCCATGAGGATAATTCAGGCAGCAATGAAAAGGATTCGGTGACGAAATAACTCTATGATCCTCAAAGTGGCTCTTTATTACCTAAAAATCTCTTTACAGACCGTAGACAATTTCTCTCAGACCCTGCTATAGGCAGACCTTTATTTCTTAGCATTATAGTACTTTAGCGGAAAGTATGCGTCAGATATTTTCATCGGGATCATCGTCTATGTACAGAAATAAGCAGAATAAATCTAAGGATGAAGAAATATGCTCAGTAATATTCCATTTATTGTTCAATGCACTGCTATGTCGAGTAGAATATACCTCACAAGACAAACAAGGAGAAACCAACGTCTCGTAACACAAATTGCATGTAACAGCATTTAACTTTGCACTGTCTGCCATTTTACGATTCATCACAAGACTTTTATATTTATGAATCTTATAGGTTGGATAGAAAATGGTCCCATAAAGCCCACTTCTAATGCTGTAACCGACGTCTGACCTAGTTTGATCGTGTGCTTTTAAGTTTATACTTGCGTCTCTCTGTTAAAGAGAGACAGCTGGCCTATATTGTCCGTGAATGTGAAACAGGTCAAGGAGGCTTATTTACACTCTATGACGAGGACTACTTGAGAACAATAGATGAGGCCAAACAATTTAAGAACGAAAACTTCGAAATAGAAGATAATTTGGCGTCATGATGCATTTAGCCAGGTATATTTCATAAAAGCTAATCACTAACCGTTTCCATCCGAATGTATTCCTTTAGTTGCCTTACTGATTAAAACCACTAACTGAAATACTCAAGGTTTTTGGTAAATCTGTTTCTTACGAATATCGTCTGATGTTCTCTTACAGACTTATGGAAAAATGGCTTCACAACAGTACAAAGTGAAGAGTTCATATTGAAAAATAGCACACGGCTGAATGTCTCAATGATGCATGTGGAGGAACCCATGTTGTATATGAGATCTGATACAATGGGAGTCGTATCCATTAGAAAACCATTCAAGGTAAGCAGAAACGTTGTTGAAACATTTACGTGAGTATTACTATTTGGCACAACGTTTGAAAGGATTAGATAGCTTACCTGTTAAGCAGTAGACACCAGTTAGTTTTGACTGCCCGCTTGAGATCATCATCATAAACGACCCAGCGTTTTCCTTAAGGTCGATGGGCACAACAGAAATTATCGGTCTTCACATGGATTACACGGGAACGTGCACAAGCGCTGGCTTACACGGGGATATTTCCTGGTCATTATGCAGTGCAGAGGATTGCTTTGAAACTACCAAGCGCCCTGAACAGATCACCAACCCCCGGAGCAACTACCAGCTAGTATCTCCATGGTTCCCATATTGTTTGCAGATTTCACCTGCGACCTATCACAAACATAATGATTTGGATGTGATTGCTGTTGAGATTGAGCTTTCCGTGATAAAAGCATACAAATGCATACAAACTGCGTGTCCAAGTGACTGACTGGAAGACTTAGCTCTCCCATTCTGGTGGTTAGTGTAGATATGCTGGATGTTCGCAGGTTTGTGAGGAAAGTCCAACATAAAAGTTGGAGAACTGTACACCGGCGATGTCACCAAGTACAGTGCTTACCAATGAAGGGGACTCCGTTGCACAATTCCGAGAAACCTCCGGAAAGAGAGTAATTAATAACCTCATGGCAAGTACAAGTGCACAATTGGCTAGAGTGCGCTGATCAAAGCCGTTAAATTTGTGGATTTTGTGCCATGATTCAATCCTTTACGAGTTGGTCAATGGGCTGGACTATGGGGTTATTACTGACATTTGTATCTGGTATAGCTTAGAAATTCACATGGCGTAGTGTGTGATTGGAAGCCTACGGTGGCGCTGTGCGTTTGACTTGACTTGCATGACAAAAAGTCAAAAAAGCACATCTGAAGCTTGTGATGAGCACCATAACTGGTGAGAATCTGTTGCAGTGTATCAACTGACTCACTGATAGATGAATCGATAGACTCAACCGGAAAAGTTATTGAGGGTTTGTGCAAGTCAGTGTGAGCTGATGGGGTAGTGAGATTAAGTCCTGACGCAACCAAGAATATGCACCGCTGATGAGCTCAAATCAGAAAAATCTGAAGTTGTATCCTTTTAGGATCACAATGTTATCACGTGAAACCATTTGTTAGATCAGGTCAAAACTTTGGGTAGCCTGTAGCAGGAATCTATCCGAAAGCTTCCTTGACTGACAACATTTTACGTTTTAGTTCATACTTATTCAAAATTCCGATCCATATTTATCATTTCAAGCCACTTTGCTTTGATTACCTATACTACATGGTCACCCAATTTGCTGTAAAAAGCACGCAACGTGCTCCATCAGTCGGATGTATAGCAGATGCTGACCCACATAGATGTGTGCAACTTGCATCAGATTTTACTGCGGCTTAACTGCTTGGGTAATCACTAGTCAGACAAAGCCGATCAATGTTCGTACCGTGTAAGGCGATGGTGACTGTGAGGAGTAACTTAATTATTATGTCTAATGAGTCAAACTAAATTCGCAGGAATGCCAAGATACCGAAGGTTAGGCATTATTTTCATTTTGCAGCTTAATTCAACGCATTTAGAAATGTCCTTGGTGAGGCATATTCAGAGTTTTTAAAACTCACTATACCCAGAGTTCCTAATCACACTACACCAAAACAACCAGAATTTCCGTGTTGTATTGCATAAATGCTGTTGAATCCATCAAAAGTTAGTGCGATGACCGTTCTGAAGAATAACACTCTCTTGCTTCCTGGAGGTACTTCCCAAACACACCCATCGTTATGATAATATGTTGGACGTTGCAAACATCGCCTGATGATTCAGATATTTCAGATCAAGAAAAACACAACTTTTGGTTTTCAAACTGGGTGACTTAGCCTTCTATGGCAGAAGCCGAAATAAAATTGTATTTGGTTATCGAATCAGATTAGTTAGCTTCCATTCCGGAACGTTTCTCATAAGTACCTCCGATACACATATCCAGCATATTAATGGAGTTTCGTGACCGGAACTGATTTAAATATGCCCATATCTTGACTGTTATTACCGAACTGTACCATGATGTTGGACGAGTTTATACTGAAATAACTAGTGAGGGCAGTGAAGCGAAACATCGGTTGTCTTTGTCATTGTGTAGGACAACGTCCTCCTGTCCATAAAGGGGCAAAACAAAAATTCTCTTGGAATACCATGAGAGACATTGAAAACATTCATTTCAGTGATAGCTTCAATGGCCCGCCTTAAGGGGGAATCCTGACTGTTTTCTTTCACATAACTCCTTACTTCGAAGGTTTCTGAAGACATTTTAAGGTTATTTTAGCCATAGTACAGTTAGAGATATTCGTCGATGAAATATTCTGCTCACTGAAGTCAGTAGCTATTTTACGGTTGTAGTTGTGTTCATAGATGAAGCTAAAGAAATATATTAACCTTCTAAGAAAATTTTAACATTTTAACGCTGTATAGAAATTTCAATTTATTTATATATCTTGAGCGTACTTTCCAAAATTTGGCCATTATCACGGGAGCTGTAATAAACAAACTTTGCTCTCGCCTACCTAATTCCATCATTTGTTTCCACACAGAACACACGATTCTCCTTTTTTCTGATTGTGCCTATTGATCACAAAAACACTTCTGGAATGGAAAGAGTGTTGGACGGAAGATACCCCATGAATTTTGTGACCAGATTGCAAGAGGAGCGTACGGTCTCTTTGAAGCTCCCGAAGTTCAAACTGGAAAGCTCCTTTGACTTGATGAGTTCGCTGCAAAAGTTTGGCGTGTATGATCTATTCCAAAAGGACAGAGCCGATCTTTCTGGTAAGCATCATTAGTTAAACAAATCTTGTCATTTGGTGAAGTTTATGATGTTCTTCAGCTAGGTACGCTGTTTGAAAACGGTATTCTGTTTTACTTGGTACGACATTCGAGCTATCGCAGTATATCGTCTTGACAAGACGTATTATTTGTGACGTAAGTTGCATGCGAATGTATTTTGCCTGCTGTGTACAATTTTGTGTTAATGTGTTTGACGAAACTCGGGAGTTTGTCTAATTTGATGCCCAAAATGCGGAACCAGTAGCGGACTGCCTCAGGTTTCTATAACTAGTACGTTCGGGCCAAGGAAACCTCTTCGGCGTTTACAATGTTCGAATGGTTTGAACAGGCAGTGAGAATGAGTTCTCTAATTACATATGTATACTACTAAAATGCTGAAGACCTAAGCCAATAAATCGGTGGTTATTAGGCTCTTTGTTTGAACTGAGAAGTAACCAAATTAATGGTTCTCTCTCTGCTGAGTAACAGGATTGCCCGGTTCAATTGGTTGGCTGATTAGCAACATTTATCTCTCAAGAATGTGTTTGCTGCTTTTGGAGAGGCCACCCTGAAAAATATTTCACACGTGGTCTCTTCTGAACGGTCGTCCTGATTAAAAGAAAAATCGCAGACAGAATGGGTCAAGATAAACTAGCATGCTGTTTGCGGGGAACAACAAGTGAGGTGGCTAAAATGGCACCTTTCTGGACTACCAGCAGTGATCAGTTTCAAGAAGAAAGTTTCTAAACTTAAGGAGTTTCCAGTGCTGAGCCAGCGCGATGGGAATGCCAAGTTTTAAGCTTTTTGTCGATTTGGATGCGAAATGTGGATGTGATAAAGATGACACTTACCGTACCACTGCCTGAACAGCCAGTTTTTATTTGCTCGAATTTTCAGTTTTTTTATCGAGTGAAAGCATATTAGAGATGGTAATTTGGAAGTATATTATGTCCGTGTGTCGACTAAATACCGTTACTGAATTGTTTTCACAGGTTACAAAAGAGTAGTTAAACTGAATACGGTTTTTGTTACTTTCTACAGGTATAACGGACACAGAACATTTATTTGTCAATCTGTGGAGACAGAGCAGTGTAATGATTGTAGACGAAGCCGGAATAAATATTGACATGGCACAAGAAATCGAAACGGCGTCAACGACAGCCAGCCAGACGGAGGTAGAGGTCACCGCCAACACGACGTTTGCCTTCATTATATATGATGAGGATCTCAGATTACCAATCCTCGCTGGTCGCGTGGTGAATCCAGTTTTCTGAGTTCTACATACATGATAACAGTGTATGAAGGCGTCACCGTTGTGTTTCTGAGGTCCTTTCCTGTAATAATTTTATGAACTCCAGCTGTTCGCCTATTTTGATCTTTTGAAATGTGCTTTGTATTATTTTGGTACATTAGGGTTGGCTTTCTTGCGCTGCTGGCCATTCTGTATTCCAAACTAATGTTTACCTTGGAAGTGACCAGTTTTACTCCAAACTCGCCACAGCAAATAACTTGGTCAGGCATTATAATTAATTGCATCGGTCTTCCACTCATTACTAAAGCGTACGGCCTTCCAACAAGATTCTTAACCTCAACACTTTCACCTTGACAGCAAAGCGTCCACGCAGCTTTACGCTTTGTCATTACTTTCAGGACGTCCTGGAGATTCCTCGGCTCTCCTAATATGCGTCACTATATTTATAACCTCTGCTCTAAATCTTCGGTATTTCCTCGTTCCATTCATCTATAACTTTCAACTCAGAATCTCTGTCTGATTTAAGTCCTTATTTCAGTCACTTGGTGCATGATTTAGAAGGAGCCGTCTTTATTTCTGATATTCGCAGCTCCTATTTCTATTCTAATATTGTTCTTACCTACAGGTAGTTGTTCCATCTTGACCGCTAGCACATTTCATCTCTTTGGTCATTTTGGCGAGTCGCATGATCAATAATACAAACATACGTGGCCATGTTTGATCTTGTTCGTCCCACAAACCTCCAGTGAAAAATCAGCTGTTACGCAGCGACCAAGCCATCATGCTGTTGTCCCTACCACTTCAGTCCACGACCAGCCTGACTGGAGGATTAAAAAGCTGTTAGTGGTTGGACATCACTGAAGTGTTTGAATACTGGGCTAGCTATATCTTATGTAAAACTAGCGGTTACACTTTGTTATTGATATCTCTCTGGGATACTCCTTGCAGAACAATCCGCAAACGTTTAAGGTGCTTCACATGCCCACTGATTAGTTGGGAGCCCACGAGTTTGAGGTATAAAGCTAGCAAACATGTTTGCAATATGTGACATGTGATAGAAGCCTACCCAAGTTTGACCGATATTGTGATTCTGCGTTCAGTAAAAAGTAACTTGCCTACAGATATGCCACTTAAACCTCACCTGGTTTCCAACGTCATTTGATGTTGCATCTTTTAGAAAAGGGGATTAGGCTGCACATGCAAATCTCCATAGTTTTACTCCTTAGAAGTATCCTGGTGGCTGGACTTTGTGCTCTAGAGTTATATGGGCGAAGTCTTAGCTACTTCAGCCACCCGCATCTTTATGATCGACGTCTCTGGTGCAATTGCGGCGTTTGTAAAAATAATCGGATGCGTACAACTATGGTGGGCTTTCGGGACTGGAACCCACATAAGTAAACTGAATTGGCAGCTGTAGGAAAAATGAATTTTCATTCGTCATCCCCCTTTAAGTAATTCTTTTGACTCTGTAAAACACACGTGAGATAGATGAAGCAGGGCATCACATGTGCGCTGTGTATGATGGGACCATAAATTCCCTTGGCCCGTTCGTCTGCTTCTCACAGTATCATTATCTTAGGGAGTAGACCGGATAATCATCCACCCAACATCCGCAGAAAGCAAATGGTAAAATAAATTTGAAGAAAACACTTCAGGACTAAAGCTGACTGTAACATTCTCACGGCTAAAATATGTCACTAACACAATAAAGCCCTGAAAAATCAAACAAGTAAGTGTTTCCTAGCACGCTTGCAAAGCATTTTTTGAAAACCTACCAGAAAAATTGTGGCATGCATAAATAAATTACGAAGCTTCTTTTCAGTCATTTAAAAAGCACCATGGTGCCACTAACAACCAACTATTCCAAGAAGTTGAAACCATAGACTGAATAAAACGATTTTCATTTCTTCTCGAAGTCTGGTTAAAATGGCTACACGTCAACACCTTCTCAGAATTATGTAGCAAATTGTAACATTTTTATTCAGAGCTTGGTGTAAGTAGCTTGGCGACAAGTAATTAGGTAAGTAATTCAATGATGAACAGATTTAAATTAAGCAAACTAAATACTCAAATTTAGACTTTAAATTCCAGTTTTCTACACTGACTCCATCGGACAGTAAACATGTCGCTTAAGTAGGCCAATTTCTTACAAGAGACCAGCTATCACTTTCGATTAAGATAGGCTATTAACACACCACCTACCCCGCGCACAGAGAGATTATCCATTTTTGTTGCATTAAATTTTGGAGTTTTACGATAACACATAAATGCCAGGTGAAACTTTACTCTACTTGCCCAACAACGAATATATTGCTAGAGGCAGGTTTATGGAACCATTCTTAAAGTCTAACAGACCCGTTCACCGCCAACCGTCATTATTCTTGCATTATCCGAGCTTAACTCGGCCATCGACAACGGAATAATTACTCAAACTCGGACGCCGTGTTCATGTGGCAGCTACTAACCCTACGTTCGTAGAATTCAGACTGCATGTTTATGTGCCCGCTAGCTTCATGAAGGAAGGGTGCCAAGATGGAGGTTTTGTTTGTCGTGTGTTATCCTTCCTTCCGATTTACGCATGGCATTTTGCTAGTATCGGGAGCTTTGATATTGCACGACATGAATGAATGAGTGGCTGATCAAGTGCTGGTGTCCGAAAATACTATTGTTTGATATATAGCCAGGAGGTCCTGGGCTATTTGGTTGAGCACTGCTGATAAGCCCCAATCAAGAAGAAGCCATTGTACCATGAATTTTAGTTTTTTTAAAAAGACCAACCTCACTTTCAGGAAAAATCTCGATTGGAAACTGCTTAAAATTCCATCATTGTATTACTCTTGGTTCGTCCGACGAACTAAAGAGCGGTTTTTGCAGAAGCCCTACCACTGGCTGAAACAATATCACCCGCAAAAGCATCATGTATTTTGCTCACCATTGGTTCCATAAAAATCCTTAAAGTGAGCCAAATAGCTGAGCAAAAATCTGGCCACATTCGGAGCCTATGAACTTCACAAAGTCTCCGAGTTGCAGTCACTACATCCATGGCCGCAAGTTTGTTGCAGCCGTGCTTAGTTCCAGTGCCCAGAGTAATCATAGTGTTCCAAACTGAACGCTGGCCTCCAAGTGCACTTGCATTTGGGATTGTTTTGGCAGTTGTCTTGAAGTAATTTGCCTGAGATATTTACTACTGAAGTGTTTTGGTTAAGATATAAATACCGTGTGCACACATAAGGAATAAAGCTTCCTGCTTTTGTGTTATGAATCCACCGGTACATGTAATGCACAAAGTACTGGGTAACATTTATTTTAAGCTAACTTTCACATAAAATATGGTGATGTGTCCTAGTTTCGAACGGACACTTCTCCAGCAGGTAGTTGTCTCCGATTTTATTATGACATGTTACAGGACCTTAAAGGTCCAACGGAATAGAACCTCAAGATAAAAGCTGGAAAGAAGCGGAAACGGCTGATGGAGCATAATAATGAACTCAGATACGATGGAATAGATCAACATGAAAAGTCCTTCACTGTAGGCCAAGTCAAACGTTCGTGTGTTTGTCTAATCCCGATCTGATTCTTCATCGACCATGAAAACTCAGTCTTGGCAATACCTTCAGGTCGCAGTCGTCTCTGGCCCTGCCTACTTGAAGGCAAACACATGGAGGCCAGGTGCGGTAGCGCCTAAAAAGGAATTTTAGAAAACTCTCCACCTACCTTTAAATATTTTCGGCTTCTTGGTGATGTCAACGTCTAGTTAACAATGATAACTTTGATACTGTGTAGATTGCCTGGCTAATCCTTTGTTAGAGAGGCTGATCGGGCAAAGGTAACTTGGTCGGTGGTTTTGACTTCCAGTGTAGCTCAAAGCACAGTGAAACAAATGTAGCATTGCCTTACTGTTCAGTATTTTGTCAGGGTACGCTCCAGACAGCGAAACCCACGGTAAAATAGACAGCCGAATTCTATTCTTCTTTCCATCATCACACGGGCCAGGCTAATAAAATTTCATTATCAATCGCTGTGGATCAGCAATTCAAAGAGCCACAACAAAATAGCTAGCAATAGAGACCTGGTAAAGCATTGATAAATAATAACTTCCGGAAAAAACTGCAGTTCAGGGACGACGTTTGATCTGCTCAAAACTCTTCGAGCAGACTTGAATTTCTCAGTATGCTTCAGGATGAGACGACAAAATGCAATTCCGTATGTAGACATGGTTTTACATTTTGACGATGGCAAACCTAGTCCGAGTGAACTTCACTCAAACGACCAGTAAAGACATAAGCATAGGGGCACCAGGATCATCCCGTAATCAATAAAGATGTGAGCTGGTTTTCCAGCCAGAATAGGAATTCTTCAGTCGCGTATGAAGAATTAGGTGCGTAAATGACGCAGGGTGCGCACTCGTGGTCTTAAGAAAAAATCGCCTCAAGAAGATTGACGTTGTTATTTAAAAATACAAGGATATCATCTGAATATCATTTGTTCAAGGTTTTGTAAACTCTCACGCTTTTATCGAGAACATCAAACTACCGGAATTTCACTTACAGTGTGCAACTTAAGTCAACATGACCAGTTAGGCTGCACGTTTCCAAGGCCGTGAGAGTAGCTTCTCAACTGGTGTCCGAGTGCGTATTGTAAACTCAGCAGACGTCACAAACAGACAGGTATACGTAAGCAAATAACTGTGTGTTGCACCGACCACACATGATTACCTATACTTCATTGGACGCTTGCTTCCCAACGGTTTTCTGCTACATCTACTATTCCGTTTTATTCCAGTCGTGTTACTGCTCTCATGCAGGTTGAATCCTTACGCCATCTTTTGAATCAGAGTTTCATTGTTGACTGTGGACCTGAAAGTTACTGTTTGTTCACGGCGTGGTTAGGCTAGAGAGAGTAGAGTAGAGAGAGAAATTCCATGTGCCGGATGTTTTGTTCCGCTACTCTGCAGTTCTGTAAAACCGTACTCTCCAAATCCAACATTGTGCGAATTGGGACGTAGTACAAATGACGTAACCTCGCACAATAGAACAAGCACATTATACGCAAGCGTTCTTTGTTAGTCAGGATACGACAAAAATTCTATCACTAGAATTGGACTTGAACCAACTTTGAATACTGTTCTTATCATGGCCAGTGCCCAAGTTTCTCGACATATGATCGACATTTGCACCAAGAACTATTTTTACCCGTACAGTTACTTGAAGTAGACGGTGCCTTGCAAACACTAGCCATTGCTGAATGACTGACTGATGAGGATTTCAGCGGATCAGTCACAGTTTCACTGATAACTTTTATTCTCTCCTCCAGGCATTGTATTGCTCTCTGCTGTAATTTAAATGCCAAGATCGGCGAACACACCGAAAACTAAATTGTACCGGTCCGGTCGGCCTCAAGTCACTCTATTTACTTCTACATGTTCTTGCGCCGCAGAACACAAGGAACACAGAAAATTTGGTGAACATATCTGTATAAGATAACTGAGATACTAGTGAACACGGGTCACGCTTGCATTATTGAAATATAGGCCCTGGTCAAAGACGACTTCATATTCGTCCTGATGTTACGTGATTTTTTTGTCTCCCCCTTAATCGCTTTTGGCGTTCTCGCTAAATTTTTTCACGCCAAATTTATTTTGTCCTCTTATTTAAATACCTACACTAGTTCTGACATCGCCACTTGGCTTTGAGCACATGTTTTCAGCAGCGTTGTTGTTTACAATGGTTTTCCGGGAGTTTCGCGCTTCGTGTGATAATTTTCACTTCAGTTCCTACGCATATTCAGTGATACATCCACAAGGTGTATGCATAGGCCAGTGATTGTACTTGGCATGTAGATTTGACTAAATGTGCTCGCCGAATGTTCTTCAGCTGTTATTTCAAACTTGAGTGCAGATTGTGTTTTTGACCAGAACGTACGTTTGATTTACGTTTTCAAATACCCTTAAGAAGTCCTACTACCCCAGTTTGATGTAACTGTTGACACTAAAAAATAGTAAAATTATATAAAAGTCACCGTTGGAAAAAGAAAGCCTAAGCTGTGACAATGAAGCGGTATATTTCCATGAACGCCTGATGATAAGCGTATGATTTTAGTGAATATCAGAGGACTTTCTGTTTTCCTTTTTTCCTTCCCTTTTGTCGTCCCGTATGTCCATCAGCACGTCGTCACCAGATTAACGACAACATCACGATTATACTTGTCTCAAGGCTTCTGCGCGACAAGTCACCTACTTACAAGTGCATCCTCAAATCTTTGTCCACGGCGCACCAACGATGATAGGCAAAATCAATGAAAAACAGTTCTTGACTTAAACCCATCAATCAGGTTTCACGCAGTGTGACTAAATCAGTTTATGAAATCGGTTCTTTGTGACAGATCGACATCGCAAGGGTATATGTTATCCGTAAATTCGGATCACCCTACAGCTTACAATGGAATGTCATAGGTTTAATGGGCACATCTTTCGAGTTCTCAAGACAATGAATTGTACAGTGCTGAATGTATCCCAGAGATACCTAGAAGACAGTGTTTTGTATGCAGTGTTATTCTTCACGGTAAAGAGGCTGACTTTCACTAAAGTTCTTAGTAAAAAACACGCGGTGGATTTTTATGATTGCACTGAACCGTTCGAGCGATTCTAAAAGAACAGCGAATACGCAACTTAAATGGCCTATGTGGGGTAGACCGCAAAGAAACGCATTAAATCTACTCTGATTGCTTGGTGGCTGAAAAAAGACCTAACATGGGGCCAACTGCTGCATAGGCGAATGCCTTTTATTGCCTGGGCAATATTAGAAGGGCACTGAAACGCTGCGGCTTGTACTGATGAAATTTAGTTGGAGCAAGGATGCCTTCCCCATTTTGAATCTTCTTGAAAATGGACTGTCTTCTTTTTGGATATTTACGGTTTATTGGTTACTTGTTAAATAGTTAATAATCTTGTTACGGTTGGACTTCTCTTCCTATTGACCCTATAATACTAACAAGCACCATTAATCGTCTCCAATGCTGGGAGTGCTAAACACAACAAGTATTCCTCATTTTCAGCAGGATGGCTCTCTACCATATCCCGACCCAATATTAGGCGAATATTTGAGATCACATTTGGGAAAAGATTATTCGGCCAAGCAAGGTCGTCTGACTGTTCACTCATTTTGCCAAAATCGAGTCCGCTGGGCGCCTTATTTTGGGTTTCTTTGATTTTCATCCAATATTAGGCTAGACGGCGTTTTAGTTGCGAACACATGACATGAATGTGTGCAAAAGATCACCCAAGATACGATAGAGAAAGCAGTACCTACATCGGCAAACAGATTCATTGGCATACCAGTTTGCCTCTCATGGGAGAATCCCGTGAATCTCCCACTTCTAATTTCCTCATTCAAACGAATGGGACACACCAGGTCACTTCATGTTTCATTTAGTACAATATTTGAGAGACATGGTATTGAGGTAACTCGGAGACTGCACCTGAGAACCGTAAAAAGGGAGAAACCAGTCCTAGGCTGTCAGGGTTTTCAGTAGAGTTTATGGTAGAGTTAAGTACAAGGACTAAAACCGGGTAATCCGAAGATGCTGTCATATCTATTGCAACCTGCTTTAATCGTTTTGTGTAAATTCTAACTTCACTGGTAAAAGTAGGATTACTCTGATGAATCAATAGTTAAGTTGCATCACCTAGATGTGCTACGTGTAACTGAAACTTCTTCGACTTTAAGGATTTTCTGTGGGTTACTGTCGGTTATATTCAGTTGGCATTATTTCGTTTAGTGGCCTGCTGACCAGCTGAATGGGTGGCACATGGGAACGCCAGAAAGCCTTATTTTCAAAAGCTACGTTGGAAGATATACTTTTTCGGAGGTTGTAAACTTTTTATGGTTGTAACAAATTCAGAGTTATCCCAAATACCGTGTTTGCGGGAAAGATGAGAGTTGAGAATCTTCTTGCTTTTCTGGAACTGAAAATATCCATTTTCAAATGTAGATTTGTTTCACTTTTCTCAAGTCCTGTAGAACTAGGTTGTAATGGCAGGCCAGCCCATAAGTTGTGCGTATTCGTGTGTCTGTTTGAAAGTATGCAAGGGTGCTTCTTCTGACTTAGTAAACTGATCTAGGTACACGCGTTCGAGGATTCGACAAGTTAGTACAAACACAGACGCTGTACTGGAGACAATCAATGGCATACTTAGATTCTGATGGGTGAGTCATGTCAAGATCAGGAATCTGTTCGGATAAGTATGGGGACACAAGTACTCATCATTTGGCTACGGGATTTATTTCGTGCTGGCCTTGAACTTTAACGCGGAGAAGGGCGCTTCACTCATTTACACAATTAAGAGTAGGTAATCTTCCTTGTCTCAGGGCCGGTCAGGCGGGTTTCGTTTTCTCTTCTGGCGAGCAGGACCATGAAGTGGCTTCGATGCTCTTGAATTCATTAAGGGTTAAGATGTAGTGACGACGCTCCAAGGCTAGATACCTCTGAATAACCCCGGCAATGCAAAAGGAGTAAACGAGATTCTCGTCTACAGTCTTTTCATACCTATACTTGCACAGTGATCCACCACGTAGAAGAGATCAGGAACGGAATAGAAAAATACCAATAACCTTCTGCGACAATGTTTAGTGTTCTTATCAGGCGAATGCTAAATATAATGAGCTGTATAAAGGTGGCTTGCGCGACGCAGGCCGTTGATTCACAAGGTGGACTTTTAAGCTTTCCTTTGTTTACTTGGGTAGACTAAACCGATGTGAACGCTTCATGAATCAAAGTTGGAGGTAAGTTGTAGACTGAGTATATGCGGCCACGAGTAAGCAAGTTCACCGAGGTGGGTGCTTTGCCGACTTATAAAAGAGTCCATATGAATCCTTGTTCTATCTGTCATAACGCAAAGTAACAACGATCGCGGGTTAGTCGGGTGTGCGGCAAGTGATAAAGAGTTCTGTCTCATCTTCCACTCCTATTTATTTAGCTTCATATAAAAGAACTACCTAACGAGATGCACTCATTGGAAGCGTATTGCACGCTGTTTGCGATGTTATGGCGTTTGTAGTGTGTGAATACTCGATATGATAGAAATCGCAGAAATGTTGTACTCTATGATGTTTAACTTAATATAATCGATGCACCCTCTAAAGGAAGTAATGAAAGCACTGCTACCCTAATCTTCGTGTCTTTCCTGTCATTGAATTCGCTCATTAAACTGTTTCCCTATCAGTCGAATATAAGTTAGGCACTACTCGAACATACTTAATGAATAGAATCAAAAGACCCGTAATTTACACTTCAGCCCCTCCCGATATAGATGGTGACCGCGATATGGAGAACATTATGTAGTATAATATCTGGGACGGCTTTTAAAATACCCTTCAATAAAGTTAGCTCTTCAGATATGTTCCATAACTTCTGAAGCTTCCTACGACTCAACCAATTACGGGAATCTGAGAATTTGCACTCGAAGGCCTCTTCTACAATGGATTATGAGACAACCTGTGACTGAATGATAGAATCGCTATGTGCTGCCTGAGTGTGAGTATAGTACACTACTTCTCGGCCACTCGTGCCCATAAAGTATTTCTACGTTAGATACTCGTTTAAGTCTCTCCTAAGGGCCGTGATATTTTCAGTCCTAAAGATTCTTAGTGAGTTAGAAAGTGTGTTACATTTCTTCAAGGATATTTCCATCCCATACGGCGCTCTTTGTTGAAAAACATTTCAACCATAAACGCAAAATGAATTGCAGGCCTGCAAAATCTCCGAAATACTCTAACTTGTAATTTAGGGACTTACACTTTGCAAATAAAAGTGCCGGATTTATGGCCAGACAAGATCTCCAGGTGAAGCTTTTTAAACAAAATCATCAGTAGTTTTCCTTTAAGAAACGTACATTCTGCCCTGTTTTGAAATAGGGTAATGACCCT
The DNA here is from genome assembly GCA_004794785.1 of Opisthorchis felineus. Classification (NCBI taxonomy): domain Eukaryota; kingdom Metazoa; phylum Platyhelminthes; class Trematoda; order Opisthorchiida; family Opisthorchiidae; genus Opisthorchis; species Opisthorchis felineus. The sequence goes on from SJOL01000240.1 coordinate 562,709, forward strand.
GTAGCCTGAGGTAATATATCGGATTATCTGATAAGCTCCAAAGCGCCTATTATACTACGCTGATGAAGATTTACATCACAACGGGATTCCTGACCACGTTTGAAGGTTCAACAATTTTCAATGAGCCATCCGTATTAAGATGGGTTTTTGTCGATAAACGCTGTTTTTGGTTAACGGTGGTCATTCTCATCTTGAGGGACAATTGGTGACTTGAATTTGGACGACTTATATCTGACCCCTGATATGTGACCCACTACTGATAACTGGCCTCCGCTTAGGTAATTCGTGCTCCTGTTGTTGGAGGATAAAGAAATATTTTTAACTACTACCACTATCAGTAGTTTGTAATAATGATTTTGAGTCATCGGTGCAGTAGCCTGCTTTCATATACTCATGGCGATTGCGGCTGGTCATTTAATAGATTGGGTAACATAACATGGGCTCAGTGGAATTCAGTGACGACTATTAAGCGCCCTATCTTATGTTGACTGAACAGTCTACGGATAAAGAAGAATGTGGTGCACGGAAAAAACGTCTTCTTCTAGGTCTGGAAATGTTCAGAGGTGAGTTACAAAATTCACCAATTGTCTGCAAAACGAACACCTAGATCAACAATTGTGCAAAAGCTTAGCAGATTTTTAGCCTAACTGAGCAAATTTCTCTGCATACGCGCACCGGTGATCAATCACAGAACACGTGCTTTTACGGTTGTTGGTTACTTAACTGACTGAGTAGATAAACACGCATTAGGTGCTAGCACAGCGAACCCCGGATTGGTTACTTTATTTGCGTTTAACCACATGTAGTGCTTGAGTTCATACGTATTGTCCCAAAGTCAGACGCTCAGTGCACTCGCTGAATTCACAGTACGAAAAAATGGATGGCTTTGTTCAAGCGTTTTTTGAAATCGATAAGCAAAGAAAAGGTGAGTTATGCGTCCGTCTTGTTCACTAGTTTCAGCATTTCGATTGATTCTGTTGCAAAATGGGTTGCTTTTCTGAGTTACCTCATCACTTCTATTAGCATTTGTTCCTATACCGCAGCAGTTATTTGTCGTTCCAGTTTAGGGGATATGTAGTTGATTTATTGTTATTTCCTATTAATGACCTCCTGTGAGTTTCCTCGCTTCGCGTTTGCAGCGTTTTCATTAAACTACCATTCATACTCAGGGGAAAGGCTGCAGTCATATTAGGTGTGATTTTGTAAAATAGGTACAGTATGCTACTGTACATCATTAGAGGCTGCAATGAAAAAACATTCGAACTGTTGCGAAACACCACATATTATTCATGAGAATCATCACTACTTTTGTTTGTGCATAGAATGGTTGTCTATGGATGAGCTTGCCGCCTACATGAAAGAAAACGAATTAGATGAGGAGTTTCTCAAGGTAAGTCTAATAACATTTTCATGGTTTTGGAACAACCTTTAATAGCTGAACGATTTAGTCTTCATAGAAAAACAAAATCTCAGATGAAAATTTTTTCCTATGGGTGTAACTTTGTCTGAACTCAGGACACAAACAGCCATTTACCATCTGTCTAAATTCTTCCGCTTGTAAACTGCCGATAGAAAACACTGAATAAGAAGATAGTCATAAAGACTACTGATTAATCAGTACCGTCAATTGATTCAGTGAGTGAGCATACCATTCAGTCTTGATGGGTAATTAGGGTATCGAACGTTTTCTTGACAGAAAAGTTGTTGATAGAGATTGAGGATGGTGTAGATGGTATATGAGATATTACCCACCGGGAAACAAAAGAGAAGAAATCGCTTTTTTTGCTACGTTTCCTGGTTCAGTATCCACTGTTTACTGGTGTTTTTGCTGGTCAACCGTTGGGCTCATTTTTCAGACTTGAATCCAAACCTCCTCCCTGTAAACTAGCCACAACTAATGTATCAGGTATAGGAAATGAACAGAACTAGGAGCTGTCTATTCTTCACGCGTATCCGCTTGTGACTGCCCTCTGTACTCTTTCCCAATCAGCAATCTAATAGGGCTCCATAGACGATGTGACATTGTTTCCCGGGTGCCACAAGTTTGTATGAAAAATTAATATCTACGGTTGCAGCAGTTTTTGGGCAATGCGATCGCACGGATAACTGACTTAACCCTGCATATTAAAGGCTCCAGTTATTAAGAACACAAGGCTTTTTTCTGCGCTTATGCTGATGTTTCAGTCATCTTCACTTCCCATAACTTCAAATGTCGGTGACACCTGTCATGTTCTAATATAGGAAGCATCATGGAGGTGTACTATGTTCTAACCGCTTTTATTGTAGAGTTTCCGTAAACTTTCAGTAACTAGATAATGAGAGAACTTTTAGCTTAAGTATAACATGGTATCCAGTTACGTGTCGAATTTTCTTGTGATTTTCCCAGTCAGCTGGCTGCCGGTTGCCATCATTACTTGCTTTTTTACCTCCATTTACCAATGTCTTATTTTTCACCATTCTGTGCCAGATGGAACATTTTTTAAGTAGACAAAATGGAATATTATCACAATGGTATTGGAAAGACGTGAATACGTTTTAAATTTTTAAAATTTTCAAACACCTTCAATTGGAGAGTTTGCTATCTTCTGCGATTCTTATGCCTGGCTTTGGAAAAGCGTTTGAAGCCAAACATTGAGCCGAATGGCAATTAACACTTTGGAAAATGCATGGTGAATGTTCATCCTCGCATATTTCGTCACTGAATGCTGTCTTGACTCTGTGAGTCCCTTTTATTACGCAAAATCCCTGCGTCTTTTTATTGGTATACAAACAATCTTCCCAAATGCTATCCGGACGCCTGCATTGGCTGTTTGACCTCGCCCTCCTGCGTTTGGTTGTGTCCCGATTGGTCTGTTAATAGCTTGTGTCGGACAATCCTTACCTGTTTGTAATACCCCAACTGTTCATTTAAGTTACTGATAAAATGGATGACTGGATGCTGTTGGCTTCCGATGAGCCTTAGTCATACACTGAAAAGTACCAAGGCGATGGGTCAGCAGTGTTCGAACCCTGATTCGGACTAATATCGGCTGATCGGGTCGCCTTGAAACTTGTTGCATTCTTCGCTTCATCCCCTACTGCTACAGTTGCCAGATCTCTTTTCCTCTTTTTCGAGGAATTTTTGCTGATGCAAGCTGATTCAGACTTGACGGCTATGAAGGTCCATCTAGGTGAATCTATACTAGAGATCGAACCAGTGAATCAGCTTCACAGAGGGTTTTCCGCATGCAATTTTGCTCACCAATACAGAAAACCTGAGAAACCTCAGAGACATTGCGGTTCTGGTGAGTCTGCGTGAACCTCAGTAGATCTGACAGATCTATTCTCAGACAGCTTGTTTTGTTTAAGGCTATGGACTTTCAAGCTGTGCAATTCAACTGTGCATTTGTAAACAACCCACTTGTGTACGCTTGTCGACGCAAGGAAACCTCGCTAGTCCCTGATAAATGCATGACAAAAATACTCCCTCAGTTCATCATAAGAAACCAGAAGATACTTGACACCAACTAGAGGGCAGATTACTTGAAGACGCAATATAAGTTTTGATCATATGGAATATTTCCCACAGATAGCCTAGGGAAAAGATTTTGCTGACCTACTCACGTACACCAATTTACCAGCTGGGGTCCCGATTATACCTCTGCTGTCTACTGGACACTAATTATTAACCCATAAAGTTTCATCTCACCCGCACCTAAGAAATTCCGTCCCTATAGGGAATAGGCATACAACTATAAGGACAATTGTGGTTAAGTAAAATATTGTTCTTTATAAGATCAAGACCATCTGGAAAAGGGGCCAGAGAGCCAGAAAACCTCATGAGAGTATGGATCATTTTGATGCTTAAACTAATAAGTTTAGCGGTTTTGATGCAGTTGCTTCACCGGATTCTGTGAATATGCAAGTTACCACTAAACCCGTTGGCGGAATTCACCATGATCTGAAGAATCTTCCCGCCAATATGGCTAGTGTACCTATATTGTCTCGCCCCGGCTTTAATGTGCGGTGCCACAGAACGTTCTCTTCCGAGCAACCGCTTCTTTAGTTGTCACACATCCATTTCGTCAATACTCACATGCTGTCAGATGATGTAGGACCTCTCAATAAACACCCAAGTTATTGTCACCCAGCCCTGCTTCTCCAAGAGCATGAGGGAATTGGCAAACCCACTTAATCACTCTGTAAAGATGAGTAGCAAAGGAAAAGCATGATTGAAACCAAATACGTTTTGCCTCAACCAACTGTTCTATCGCTTTTTATTTTTTGATTTCACTCAAACGACCTTGACGATCGTAATAAAGTATGGTGACATTATTGATGTTCGTAGGTCTTGTTGTGTAGCCGCTGATTCTAAGCTGTTCCCACAGGATATTCATGCTACTTGCCCCATGCCTCAGGCGGGCTCATGGAGGTTATGTCTACAGTGTAAGCTGGTCAACATGTGGACTTACAAATACTGCTCTTCCAATAGCCTCCAAAGAGTGCCACTTTTCTTGAACAAATTGCGAAAATACCACCGAAATTGGTTTATCTACTAACTTGTCCCAGCGCCATCAAGTAAAATACTGATTACTAGGGATCTAGTGACCGCTTCTTTTCTAGACGTTTATCTGCTGTACGTAATTTTTTTTCGTTAGGAAAATGGTGCTAGTGCCCAGCATATAATAATTTACTGTCTTCCCGCTCTTTTTGTAGACTGCTGAAATTCGACATATCTGCCATAAGGTGGTGCATCAGAGTGCTCTCGAGTAATTTACTCACCTAAACCCTAGCTAAAACACTTAGACATTCTAAACAATATCCTTCACGGTTTTGTTCATCTGCTACAGGCTAAAACATGAAACATAGTGGTTCCTTGTTTGGCTAGATTAAAGACTTCAGCACTTTTTTCAAGTCTGGAACGTTGGAGGAGGCAACGACATGAGTCAGTGTGGCATAAATTCTACACTGATATAGGTGCGACCCGATACAATTGTGAACATTTTCGCCGTATGCATTTTGTTATCTTTCGTACTTCTGTTCCAACATCCGCTAAGAAACTTTTTGACAGGTTCTTTGGCAATTTTACCTAGGAAGTCTTTCATTTTATCGTGTCTTTTCTGGTATTATCAAGATTCACTGACTTACTTTTAGAATCGAGACGTCTGGCATACTTGAAACACAAATATCCTCCATCATAACACAGTTATTATCTTGGTTGTCATAACCGATACCTAAGGAAAGTCGGCTGCGCAAAAAAATGTGCACAACGTTCATGCTATTCAACAGTCTTGTGAAACCGCTGGTGAAACCTAAAGTATCATAACTAAATAGAATATCATTCCGGATCTAAAGTGTTGCATGCTAGTTTGTCTGCGTTTTTTTCCACGATTGTTTGTAAAATGAAATAAGACGGTGAATTCACGTTTTGCTGATGGCGTGCATTGTGCTGAATCATAGGGTCAGAGAGTTTCACCATGCTCTTCACTTGCTTCTTTGTGGAGGTCCGCAAAATCGCTCCGGTCAATTTCACTGTGGTTTCCTCTGGGCGTGTGTGCAGTCCAAAAACAACTTTTATTTAACTGGTTAGTACAAAGAAACCGTTGAGCTAAACAGTCGCCACTGTGAGGTTGCAGAAATCGGTGAGCTTACAGATGTTGCTGAATAAACTTTCTGGGTGAAGTGAACTAACGTTATGATGAGGCACACTGTCTCAATTATTTTGTTTGTCGTAGCAAAGAGCTAATATACAGCAGTAAGGCTAGAGGCATAAGGGAGGCGCTATTGTTCTCCATATCTGAAAGGCAAAGGTAACGTTGTGAGTAGTTGCCAAAGAAAAAGGAAGACGACCCTCAACAAAGATCAATTTGCGTGGAACCGTAGCAGATCTGGGCTTCGTGCAAGTGCTGTAAAAAATTGTTTATCAGTGTCTTTTTAATCCACTATTTCTGATTGGATTTTGTCGTGCGACCGACTGGGTCACGTAGAAGCAGGCAGATTTAAGACAGAAAGTGGGGCTACGACTATCATGACGCCACTTTTGTATTACTCAACTTGCCTACTGGCCCGAACACTAAGAAAAACGAACCAGATTTCCGCTGTACACTCTTACTCTTACTCAGTGTGAACAGTGAGCAACAGCCCTTTGCACAGATATCGCTCCGCCTACAACAAATGATTTCCAGAAACATTACACTAGAATTAGTATAGCGAAGGAATAAATAAATAAAATAATGAGTAAATTCGGTCTACTTTATCACACACTGAACGCACTTGAATATATGCTAAAAAGTCTCAAAAAGGAACACGACTTGTCGTTTATTTGCTGGGACACAAATCTGACGCAAATGAACTAGTCTAGATGAGATTGACTTTATATAAGTCTGCAATTTAATCACTTTTTTACTTACGTCCTTAGCCGGAGCTGGATCCAGTGATCTATTCTTCATTACTGGGATTTTTTAATGACATGCTGATAGGTAACGGTTTCATTCTTCTGCACCCACCTTCAACCTAAAAATGGTTTATACTCTGATATGGACAACCTAATAAGGTATTTAAGATACAGGAGAGCAAGCAACAGCCCCTGAATAGCTGCTACATTTTATTCGAATTTTTACTTCCTGTGATACAGCAATCGTGATGAGACCCCGTCGTGATGTACCTGCCCGGAACTGACCGGTGGGTCGTTCAAACCAACTTGTGGTTCAAAAACAAAAACAACTACTCGAAAATTCAGTTACTGGTTCCAATTTTCCACAGAAATGCTTTATATGAAATTTTCCTGCACTGTAGAAAATTATCCGTGAAGGTGTCTATGGATAGCGGGCATAATTGTGAAGTGTTGAAGTGCAAGTTTGAGCAACGCACGTGAAAGTGGTGTCACAATTGAATTAGTATACTTATACCTATATTCACATCTTTTGCGAGCGAGCTTACTATCCGCACATTACAACTTTTTTGGATCTATTTATCACTCGGGTAGTTATGTGGATAAGTGTACACTGATTCGGCTACATGTCATGAAATGCGTCTTCAGTAGTTTTGTAGTGAGCTTATACCTTGTGACCTGGTGCTGTTTATTTCCTGTTAATTTTTTTCATGTCTATCACAGCAGTCCCACCCATGTACTGGAACTCGTCTTTTCCTTACAACCTACCAATAACTGTTATTTGACTGATAGGTGTAATACAAGTTTTAATCTTCGTTTTAGCGATGGCGTGATCTGTTTGATCCCGAAAACACTGGCAGGATAACGCTGGCCAAGTTCTGCGAAGTACTTGGCTTGCAAGAAAGCAATGTGTAGGTTTCGCCAATCATTCAACATTCTGAGCGCTTAAACTCTACTCCCCTCCAGACGCGATCAGTTCGATACAGAGGAATTAAAGACGGTTGAGACAATTGTCACTGATATGAGCCGACGGCTACAAGTTCAAATTATCCGAGTCATTCATGATGCTTACACCAAATATCACGAGGACGAAAAGGTAAGCAATCATGACTGGGAACCTGCATTCTGCCCTTTTGCCTAAGAGGTGTTTAGGTGACAAAGTGTTGGAGCACCTGTCAACCCAGTTACGTTAAACGTGAGGAGTTGGTAGATCCCCATTAGATATCATCAGGTAACAGTAGTCCATGCATTAGTACACTGGTGGACGATTAGTTAAGAATGGAAAGTTACCGAATCACTAACACGACTTAGTTCTCGTATATCACAGCATTACAAAGGACTGGGCTTTGTGTAATGTGCTTGGACAAACCTCAAAACACGGCTAGTAATATATCAATCCAGGTAAAGTACAACGCAAAAAATATTCTTGAATTAATAATATTCATGTTTCGTTTAGTGAATGCCACCAAAACCAGGGTTTAACTGAATAGAATGACATCAAGGATTGCAAACCAGATGTCGAAGAACACCATAATATTAGAAATAACACCAAAGGAAGGAGGAATATTGAGTTTATTGAGGGTAATCAAAAACCATCTTACCTCACTAGATGAACAATATTGACCTGAAAAAAGCGCTTCTGTGAAAAATTCACGCTGGTTGTATAATCTTTATTGCCAGCGTAAATTTCGGCCTGCTGAATGAACGCCCCTTGGGCATGGCACCATCTTGACTGGTACTTATTAATAATGGAATAAAACATAAGAGATTGATGCCAGTTACACATTTTCATCAGTGATGTGAACCTGGGTGCGGAGCTATGAATTGAAAGCTGAATGTAACCATGTTATTCTGCACCAACTGAAGTAACAATAAAATGTTATTCGCTTCGCAACACACTCCTCCTATCCTGAAACTGGAATACTCCCAGGTTCTGAAATAGGCCCATTTTTGATCAGGATATGTGAACTAGCCAGATCATTCCACATGTCTTGTCGTTGTGACAATTCTGTGTGCGCATTCTTGGCATACTTCTTTCGTCACCGGTGTCGAAGGATGATTTTTAACAGGGGCAGTTTACATGAAACAAGTAAAATATCATAATGTTTTCCTGTGCGTCAAACCAGCTTGCATCCTACAAGTACCCATTCTATTTATTTCTCTCTTTTTGCGCCGTCTGCTGATATGAGCGTGTTGTCCGTCCAAAAACATCATTTCGCATTTGCCAATTATACATTTGGTTTCACGAGATTAATGTCTTCAACTGTTTACTAGTTTGTTACCATCACCGAAAATCAAACCGATTGTATACTTACTTCATATTGTCAAGTAAAATTCGATGTAAGGTGCATCAATTTCGTTTAACCTAAAGATGGAAGTTTCACTTTAAGTGAGACGCAACTTAATTTTCTTGCTTTGTGTTGCATCAATTTCAGGAAATGGTAAAATATATCAAACAAGAATTGGATAGGAAACTCGGTCGACTGTGGCACGTAATCATTGTCCATGGACGCTATCAATCTTATTACTCTTACGAAACAAACAACAACTTCTGCTTCAAACTCTATGAAAGGATATTTTTAGTTTACAAATCACCGGATCCAAAGGAATTCTCCTAGGAAACCTAGTGCGAAGTGAGAACAAGGAAATCATCGCTGTAACAGTTTTCAGCTCCGATCTCACCAAAGCACAGGTTATTATTGTTCTGATTTTTGTTGAGATGTACAGTGTTGGTTTATTTAAAAATCAATTATAAATTCATCAGCTTTACAATATTGATTTCCGAGCAAAGGCTATGATTATACGGATAAGTTATCTGCAAGTATTCCATATGAATTTAGGGACAACTGACATGAGACAAGTTTGACAATACCTCTAAGTCGCCGTCAACTTTCACTTCCAGGATATAATGCTATGAATGCAACCTAGAAGAAGGATAGATTCATACTCGCAAGGTAGTTCAGTTGGATTAAGTAGGGACAACCTTGGATAAGGTGGCCTAAGGTTCAGTTAGGTTGCTAGCAGTTTGAATTAAGTTTCGACTGAAGACGAGGAGTCGTCAGCTTTCGTTCAGTATGTCATATTTTTCGGATGGAGTAATGTGATTCTAAACATTTCAGCTAAGTGAAATGCATCATTTACGGGCAATTTCACACAGTTTGTTTTGTCTCGCATTATGTGTGATTAACGTCATTAGAACAGACCCACTTGCGAAGAGTTTAATTCCTTCAAACAAGTGTGTGTTTCTCAAGGAGTTACCAATATGTTTCAGAGGGAAGTTCTCTTCTGAGGAAATGACATATGTTTTGCGGCAACAATCAATTGTACAAAGGTTCCGAAGAGAGCATTTGTTATCAATGTATGAAAATACCTTCTGGGAATAAAATCAGAATCAAGTGAAGCGCTCAAGGTCACGGTGCAAGTAAAATATAGTGAATGAAGGGCGCCACCTGAAACCTGCAGGGTTATAAAGTCTCTGGGCCTAATTCAAAAGTAAAGTACTCTTTTTGCGGGATAACGCAAATGCTACGTGACAGACTTTAAAGGCTTGGTGACACCCATCACCTAGTTTAGGTAAGTGACAAATCCTGGCTCTCATCTAACTTCCAAATAGATCAGAACAAGGTAAGAAAACCTACAGGAAGACAAAGCTGAATCTCGTGAATTAGCCAGTAGTAAGTAAAACAGCATCAAGCTGAAGTGCATGGTCGTCTGATTCCGACTTTCATGGAGGAGTTTCAACACCCACATCTCCCCAGTATTACACTCAGACGAGTGGAAGTGTAAAATCTACGGTCAGCTCACGGACCTGATGGGACCTGCTCTTTTAAGTGATTATTTAGTAGGAACTCGGAGGCCTGAACGAAGCTTCCCAGACATAAAGAATTGACAAATATGAAGGGCCGCTTTAAATGTTTACTTATGATATGTCCAGCTTAAGACTTTTCGATAGCAGACCATGCTCAACTACGTGCGGCGGGGTGGGGAGACTCCACTAGCCATATAGGTTTACCCACGAAGTGGATTGGGGCATTTAATCAACCATGTAGATTTAATGAGTTTTCGGTGACATACTAACCGCGGGAAGCTGATTACGTCAAGGCTCACTGTGGTGGTGCCAACGTATCTTCTTCACAGAGGAAATGACTACACTGTGAACTTTGAGGAAGCCGAGTCCAGATGGATATAAAGATGATGAGGAACCAGGTACGTCCATCGAATCTTTGCAAAGCTTCTGTGCGAATGTTAGCGAACAATGAAGTCCGGAGCATACTAGGTAGACAGTATGACCAAATAAGCACATGGCTCCAAGTGGATGTTATGAATACAATTAAAATAAGGCAAGAAAAAAAGGCAAAGTAGGTTTGATGAAGACAAACCGTAGATGCACATCTCGATTTAGGGGACGAATGTGTCGGTCATCAAAACGATTGGAGATGCGAAATTTACAGTAGCTGGTAATCAAGTAAGAGCGCTAGGGTGGCACAAAAGCTGTATAGCTCACCTATTCCAACACGTATATAAAGCCCACTTTGCTAATTTCAAAGGACTACAAATCCACCAAAAAACAAGACGCAAAGTGTAGGATGGCCCAGCTGCACAGTTGCACAAGCTGAGACTACGGGATTGCAGAAAGGACTTATCCACCTGCTACACACAAACAGGGAGTTGGAAGACATCAAGCATATAGCGAGAGGAAAAGTAATTTACGTAGGACGAACAGCTCCTCGTTTATAGCGGGCAAAATTGTAGCTGAGTACTCTACTTCACTTTTCACCGGTAATAGGGAGACGGTTTCTGAAGATCACCGTGTAGATTTAAGTGGGCACGACACACCTGATTTGATCTCCGTCACAAAGGGCACTATTCGTAGGCTGCACGAGCATGCATAACCACTACATGAGCCTCCAATGTCCGTATACTTCTATTTACAAACGACTTTCCGTCGTTTTCCGATTCTAAATCAAAATCACAACCTTGCCAGAGCATCGTCTTGCTCTGGATCGATTCAAAATCCTACAAAAATACTCGCCTTTTGTAGCCCAAACCAGAGGTTCAAAATATAACACTAATTATTCAGCTAACTATTCGCTAGATGGTGGGTTTCTTGAATTTTTGTTAACTGAGCCGCATAGTATCTGCACCCCTAAATTTGACTGTAAGCTGATTGCAGAATTTGCAAATGCAAGCAGTGCATCTGGGCGCCTTTAGTAAGTATTACCTGGCCATGGATACAGAGACTGAAGTCCATGGAGTTGTTGGGCTCTCTTCACAGCAGTTAGGCGACCAAACCTACAAACCACATAAGTGGCAAGTTTAGACAACTAACCTAATGTATCCACAATATGAAAACCAGGTGGACAGAACGTACCTTGGAACCACGAGTTCTTCGAAAGGTGAACATAATTAGGATTGGATGAAGTTTGGTGACAGAATATTTACGCTGGTTGTCTGCTTGGCTGAAACTGGAATCAACCTGCTTATGGACAGTCAAATAGTGGAGTTCGAGATCAAGGCGTCCGAAATTTCTCTAATGTGACCGCTTGTAGTCAGGTGACTGCTTGTTTGACCCCACTACAAACGCAACTCAACAGCGGGTGGTTATCTACGTTAGTTGTGTCATCCTACACTAGTGCGTTTATGGCACATATGTCGTCATCACCATAATCATACGCTGCAAATCTCTGTATGTGTTCGGTTACTGTATATCCAAACACTAACCTTCTGGAAACGTTTGATATTTCTACAAGGCAGAGGGTAATGGTTTCCATGGCAATGATGATATGACGCCTTGCACTCCATAAACAAGGATGCTCCTTTTAGTATCATGCTTTTATGTTTTGTAAACAACATGATTTCGTTTTCTATGTAATATAGGAACTATTGCAAGGTACTTTATAGGGGTATACGTGTATACATGCATATATGTCAATCCTGAGTACCAGAATATAGGTGCCATAGCACGTGGACAATATGAATTACGGTGATATAAAGTTTGATCACTGTTGGTCGCGCTTTATAAACAAAGTACCAAGTACCACAATAAAAACAAGTCGTTTGAAATTCTTTTTGAGTCCGCTCACGGAAACGTCTTTCCATCTGGTATCTTTCGCATTTTGTAAATAACTAACTACGTCAACCTAGCCTGGTGTCTTTCTACTGCTGCGTCTTCTGCGTCATATGATAGCTAAATAAGAAAACGGTATGTGTGCCTTTCCGAAGCACTTTCCATTTAGCTACATGCTAAACACTCCTTTCAGACGTATCTGCCTGTCAGCTGTCAAGCGGAAAATGCAGAGGGAAAACCAGGTGTTTTGGTCACCCAAAGAACCGCTTCACTTGATTATCAAATCCAGTGACTAAGCCTATCTCCCATCACTCAACGTAGAATACATAAACAAGACATGCGTGTGGTATTTTACATCACTCTACACAAATGCTAATGGCCATCATCTAGCTGAGTAGTGGCAGTGGACTATCTACGTCATTGCCATGGTAATTTACACTGGCTGGTTACTCCTATCTAACAGCTCACATTGTTGAGCTTCTCAACTACATTGTTTGTTCTATCTGGGTTGCTTGTGTTTATCCGGGTAATAGGATACACTCCTAGCTATCTGTTCTGAAAGTTCCCTAATAGTTATTAGGATTTTGGAATAAGAGAATTACTCATATTAGTATTACAGCTTTTGGGAGTATTACCTAATGCATCCAGCACCACCATGCGCACTTTAACGCCAGTTACACAAACATGGAGGGACTATTCTATGTTTTTAATAACGCCAGTTACACAAACATGGAGGGACTATTCTATGTTTTTAAGGAAAAAACGACAAAGTTTTAGAGAATACTCAGCGAATGTCACTCTGGTTATTAAGAAGCAAAATATCTGCCGACAAAGTTACTGTGCTCCGCAAAATTAGCTTCGTACAGTGTGTGCACATGCCATCTAATCGAATATGACGTTGAGAAACAAAGCTTGCTACAGACACATCTGCAACTAATCGATATATAGCCGGATACATGGATCAATTGACAAGACTCAAGGGCGCCGATCTTCAGATGTCCAAATATTAGGGTAGTGCGCAAAAGAAATTCCAGTCAGCCGGGAGCTGGCGAACTCAGCACTTGCGTTATTCAAAAACCACATTCCAACACAACTTCCTGCAGCCAAGTGTAGAAACCCACCTGGCTGATATGTGATATAGTGGTCTTTAGCTTGTGTGTTGAAGCCTTGTTTCCCACTTTTCCCTAGACAACTGTAACTCATAGCGCTGGTGATTGGATTGATGAGTTCGGGGAACCAAACGATTGTTTTCATGTTGCTGAAGTTTATTTTTTAACCATGATCACAGACACAGAGGTCGCGATAAGTTTCACTCAGTCCTGGGTAAATCATGTGACGATAACTGCGTCCAGCGCCCTCAATCAACTGAAAAACCTGCACTTGGAACTCAGCTGATTAAATAGTGGGATTTTATTTCACAGTTATCATTCGTTCCGAGAAAAGTCAGTGATTACTCTGATAGAGTTTCCCCATCCGGATAAGGTGAGTGCATTTGAAGTGCAGACCTCCGGTATGAAGTAAGAATGAAGAGTTAATCAGATAATCGATAACTGATTGTTGTAGTGCATGCAAAACAATATCAATACCACTGTGTTGTGATTTCGGTAGGCTTCGTCAGTCCAGTTGATCTGGGGGGACGTATGTGCATTTGGAGAACCATCAATGATCCGTCATGATATAGGTTCTCGAGATTAATTGCCGCTAACAAAGCGTTACCCTGGTCAAGCCAACTACCTAGTTTGGTGCTACTGTTAGCTATTTTCACAGAGGCTGTCTTGTTCAGTTCCACTGAGTAGAAAAGAGATGAGTTCACGCTCCACAGACCTCAATATAGTGCTACCGAACTTGTGATTCTAATGCGGTCAGGTGATGAAGTTCCGTGTTGTAAATCGGCAGTACTTCAGTACAAGAAGAAAGGTCTCTTTTACAAGTCAAATTGAGTTTTCTCGGTATACATGGCCTCCCGAGTGTCGGACTTGAATATGCTAACTTGGATATGCAAACACGGAGGATCTCGATCAGAATTTCAACTGTGGTAATGAGCTTGAGGGCGCCATCCTAACTAGACTGCTCCTTTTTTTCATCATACACGCCACTTTTGTTTGTATGCCTTTATAATCGCGAACACTGTTAAAACTTAGAACCCTCACTTCAGCCGGACAGGGAATTGCACGTAACACGCCACTCATATGGTTACTGAAATCACTTCAACAGTCCACTACCGGTGTAAGGAGGAAAGCCATTTTCCTCGGAGTGTTTTATTAGAAAAACGCAAACTAAACAGTTACAGACTATTGGACGAGAAAGTCAAGCTGTCATTTGCACGTTGTTTTTAAAAACTGAATATCTGTCTTCTTCTTGAACGCGTCTTCTTGAACTCTCCTGGATATTTATTGACTATCACACAATTTCAAGCGAAAACTCCAAAGTGGTTCCGCAAATTCCGTAATAAATCTCATCTTCCATTAGATCAAGGCGGAGTTACGAGAACTCACGTATTACTCGCATGCCTCATCAGTAGTACCCACCGTTACACCGGTTTCGATGTTTTGGAGGCTCGCCAAGTAGGCACAGTTCCCGAGTTTTCATCAACCTCATGTTCTACTTGGAACCCAGCTGAATTTCTTGTTTATGATGTTCTTTTTCAGCTGAATGTGCTGCACTAGACCGGCTCATGTTTCATTTGGCACAAAACCCCAGTATCGCAAACTGATGAATATCAGTCTACACAGTGTGTTGCAGTACTGGCATGTCGTGCCAACTGAAACATGAGGCGACGAGATGCAGGACACTCAGTTGAAAATGAACATCCTAAACGAGACATTCAGCTTGCTTTCAGGTGATTCTTTAGTCAAAACCAAATTGTATGCAGATGGATGTATAATTTAAAGGACATGACCAGTGGTTTCAGTTAACCTTCCGTAAGAATTTTGCTATTTGGTAGTATCAGTTCCAAAGGGCTGTTCCAAATACCGCTGATAAAAATACTATGAATTTTCTCAATAACTGGTGTGTTCCTGTCTTTAGCATAGACATCCCTGTATGATCTGATGTTACAGTGATATGCGCCGAGGCTACTGGGTCTTCCATAAAATATTTGGGCTGACTGGTAATCTGGGTTGAAACCAGACTCTCAAAAGTCTGTGAACACTATCGTCACTATCCGAAATTCCGTATAACTTATGTATGCTATTTATGGTACTTATGATCGATAAGTTTACACACAAAATAAGTTCGTACGATTGCACCACGTGGATCAAACCGCCGTCAAATACCAGGTATTGTGCTCTTACTTAGATGGCAATATCTTCATGATCGTTGTGTTATACCAACGTCCTAATATTTTATCACCTTCCCAGCCATAGATTATCAATCCGCTAGGTAGTTGCACAAACCTTCCTGCGGATCAGTGACGACAATTTAATTCACCGTAGAATGTTTTGGGTTTCACCGTTGAGTACGATGTTTTTGGAATTTCCACTTACAAATGCTGGACATTTGAGAGCATTTACTACAAAAATGGTTATGGTGGCTGCTCAGAGCGCAGTGAGATTGCATTTAACCCAGCTTACCTGGTCTGTGAGCCCGTGGAAGCTCATCATGCCTTACATGTTTCTAATCAGACGAATTAATTGTGATTTGGAATTAACCAGTATTTGTTCACGAACCGAATCTCCGTCCTACAGTCACATTCGCCTTTTTGGAAATATCCATAAAATATATCTTCTCACAGGCTGTAGTCATTAGTCTGTCAGTGGCGCAAAATTGAACAGTTTATGCATTCACACTAGTAACTTATTTTAACTACCGTGAATAATTTACATCTGTAACTAAGCTCACAACCTAGAGAGAAAAAGAATAGTCGACCCTACTAATCTAATTTGCATGGTTATATTTAAACACAACAACCCTGAAGCTGAGTTGCTCAAATGCCAACCAAGAAAAATTAGGTTTCATCAATGAATTCAGAAGGGGCGAACAA
This sequence comes from Opisthorchis felineus, assembly GCA_004794785.1. NCBI lineage: Eukaryota > Metazoa > Platyhelminthes > Trematoda > Opisthorchiida > Opisthorchiidae > Opisthorchis > Opisthorchis felineus. Next base: position 579,128 of record SJOL01000240.1, read on the forward strand.
TTCTTACTGGTTCTGATATGTCCATCGGACTGCGCAAGTGACACAGAGACTAGAACAAATAATATGCTTCTATTCGGGCCTTGAAGTGAACAACAATCAATCTTGTTGTATGTGAGCATTTCTATGTAGACGTTGTTAGCAGGTATTCAGAATATTCCATCTGAGAACGGGGATCAGTGCTTTCGGTGCAGAGGTAAATTTTGCGGGTCACATAAGTTCAAAAGACTTCCTCATATCTGTGGTTGCGTTCATGTTCCTTCTTTCCTGTTTGAGCGAATAAAGCAGACATACTGGGTGATGCAAGTAAAACATTTTGATAAATCACTCAAGGAAAGCCTTCTAATACAGGAGCATGCCAGGAGTCCTTATTCCCCATAATCCTAATAGAAAGAACAGTAATCTATGTAACGTCTCGAGGTAAAAAAATATTTGCAAAAAAATTCTTTCCCTATCCTAAACACACGAAAACAGACGTAGTATAAAGCCCACAGATGCAGAACTGTATTCATCGTAACGGCATGGAGCTCTCGCCTTCGTCATTCGCTCGTCAACCATTGCTATAATTATGCGGTGGAGTCTCTGAGTGACGATAAGAAAATCTTCCTTTTTTGAGAACTACGAGGGCAAGAGTGAAAGCACTGGAACGCACGAACTCTTGTTAACTGCTTCCTAATGCAACAGAAATATTTCGCAGTAATATTAATATAAAACGGTAAAAACGTTCAAGACTGAAAATGAAAGAACGTCCCGGTCAATACAATGTGTAAATTGCAGACAGTAACGTTAGCCCATTCTCAGAGGAAATGCACAACTGTGATATTCACGAAGTTGGGTGAGTGACACAATACGTAACACTTTCTCAGTGACCTACGTCTGATGTTTGTCGGCCATCTTGTAGTGTTGTATGCGTGTTAATTGTATAGAGGATAATGAATGAATATTGTTAGCCTGTACGCAACAACCCAGCCAGTTAATGGCGTGAGCCGAAAGTTAAGCCCATCTATTAAACAATTGGGCCAGTCAACGAAGCACATTCTCGGCGGCTCATATCGAGACTTCATTCAGCAAACCACAGAAGTTTTCAAAAGACTAGAGGCAATCGATTTCAAAAATGACTGCACATGGTTGCATTTCAGAACTGTACTGGTCTGTATGGAGCTTGCTGACTAGCTGTGAATAAGCGTGGTTCATTGTCTACCTACAAATCGATATGCATGTATGACTGCTTTCGTGTGATCAACCCACACTATTTCGACATGCCGTCAACCAATACGTTTTACGGCAGAAGACCGTGGGCCTCCCCATGCTCAAAGAACACCAGATTTGTCAATGCAGCGACAATCCAGAGGTGATCGCAAGAAGCTAGTGTGGTCAGTCTTCCCTGTTAGTTGGTACGATGGGTTACTCTGAATTATGTATATGCCTCATTTAACATTCGGTCAGAATGAGTTCCACCACGCGATTCGAGTAAAAATATCTAAGTGAGCAACCCATTTTATGGTTCAAGGTTGATTAGTCTGTGGGTTGCTTGATCACTCACTCAAACAGAAAAGTGATTCGTAACGTAAATACTCGTGTCTGAATAGCCCGGTGAGACGATTTAGGCCGACGCAATTGCATAAAACGTATGCTATGGTGTGGATCACAGATAATATCCTCTCATCAATTTAATCAGGCGCCTAAGGTTTCCAATACCAGTGAGTAAATCGGAGACTGCTGGCATCCAGCAAGCCGGGTACAGGAAATTTGATGAAGAGTGCTGCTAATTGCAAAGTGTTGCATGAAATATGTTGCCAGTAATAATTTGTTCATGATCTTTTGTGAGACTCTTCCAACGAACACTGAAAGCACGTGACTTTGCAGTTCTAGATCCATCAGGGCTACTGGGGAGAGCAATTAGAAACCTACGAGATGATGTTTGTATCTCAATGTGGGTTGCGGGCTTTGTGTTGCCGGTGACTTTTCTAGGAATGTTCAACTTATTTTCAAAGCAAATCACGTGCCACTGAGTTTTTTCATGTGCAGTGAAAAAGTGGACCAATTCATAAAAAAGGGATAGCTAAAATCAGGCCCTCTTAATAATCAAAATCTAACACAGCCAGAAAAAGCGGCAAGAATAACCAAATTTATTTGCGCTACTCCTTTAATATAGCCCAATGATTTTCTGTTTGACATTTGTGGTTTTCTTGTGGCTGTGAGTAAAACAGAATGAAAACGCGTATGCCAAGGGACTTCAGATGTAATAAGTCGCCGACTTCAAAGCGCACTTCAGCACATATTTGTGGCTTCCTACCTGGTGTACCTGTCCATGATGACGCCAGTAAATAAATAAAATAGCCTGAAAGATCTGTTCATTTCAAATTGGGCATCCCAAAGGCAAAGCACGTGCATAAGCACATTCGTCGGTAGAACAGGGAGTTAGCCCTTTGTCCAGATATTTGAAAACCAGATAGAGTGGTTCCTCTAGCCTCGTTGTTGAATCACTGAGATCCTCCATGATCATACACATTCAAGACCTAGACAAACGCCAGGAGTACCTGAATCAGTCCTGGTTTTTTCCCATCAAAATACGAGCTCACTTTGTTACATATAGTTTTAGTTGCATATAGTTGTAGATTCTATTTTGGCTTTGTCAGGGTATAGCTGAGAGTAAAAGTTGATCTACATTGCATCCCGAATCCATTTTACCCCTCATTCCTATGCTATACCAAACATGGGCCTCCCCCCATTTTCCAGACCCCAGCCATGACATGACCTCAGCTTCCCAATCTTCCAGTCTTAACTCATCGCATCTTTCATCGGAACCGGTCATTTCCATTCCGGTCCCTCATTGTTTGGCTTATATCCTGCACACGCTTTCTCAATTTATCCTATGGTTATTGTGATGGCAGTGAACAGTCGAATGAGAGTCCACGAAATTACACGAGCACCTAAACCGTTTGCAAGCTCGCGAATGAAAATGTGCGCCTTTAAATAAACGATGGTTTTATTGAGTGCCCACAGTCCCCAACTTCCAGGAGGATCGCACTGAAATGGGCTTAATTCGTAGTTACTTTTATGACTGATTATGTTTACTGGAGCATTGTATTATACATTGTATGCATTGTATACATACATATGCATATACACATACATACATTGTAGGCATTGTATTTTAGCTACTTACAAGTAGTCTATTTGGATGAGCATTTGGCAACCTCTGTACCAGAAGTATGACTAGTGTTCAAAGGGTTACTAAAAAGCATTTTACCTCGTTCGGTTTCACTACACTGGAAGATATTTTGCTTCTGGATGGGATGCCACGCTGCTTCAGGGCTTGTGTGTTCAAACGAAACTAAGTATACAAGGGAAACGCAAATGAGTTTCCTGTGAACATGCTGTCGCCTCTAGATACTGCAGATTGCGTCACTTCCGGGCGTCCGCACTTAATAAAGTTAGTGCATTAGTGTAAAGTTGTCCCATCCACTTTGTGGTTCATGATAAATGGCTTCTTATCAAAACTGGTTATAGACCCAATCAGCTCACATTTGAATGTATCCGGTTTTCCGCAGTCGTGAGTGTAGCGTGACACATCTGCAAATGGAACGAATAATAGGTAAAAAAAGAACAGGAAGCGGATAGTAGAAGGATCAATGGCTGAAGTGAGGAAACCTGTTCCGTACGGATCACAAAGAGCCTATCTGTTGGTATGTGGCACGCTGTGGTTGATTCATGACGCAATAAAATGGCATAAATGTATCGTATATGAACTTCGAGGGAAGCTCTTGCCGCGGTAAATGTTATATTCTTTAGCTTGGCTGTAAGTATGCCAGCTAAAATCGGTCCCAAGTGTGTCCCCATGATGACTGATTCTCTCTGACTTCAAAATGTCATAGTACAACGGAGAATCAGTTATTTGCGGAAATTAATAGGACTTTCTCGTGTTTTGTTTAAATGTTGTGGCTTTTAGTGAAAATAATGACAAATAATGAAAATGCATATGATTGAAGCAGAGTCACGTTTGACGAGTGTAAGTTGTTTATCCACACAATGCAGTCAATTGCGATTATAGGCTGCACCTGGCAACCATTTTTAAGAATACAGCGTTAACATTAGGCAGTAGTATGATAATATGAATGGCGCATATCAAGCAAAGGGCGTAATGGAATAGCTGTCTTGTGAATTATCGTTGAGCTGTACATTTGTGAGACCTGCGTTTCAGTTGTCTTCAACTGTTGGGGCTATTCCTGGTATGTATACTGCTCTTTTACCAAACCCTTCGAGGTCGCGGTCATGCAAACGAGCTCTCGCCCGTTAGGCAAATTCTTGGAGTTGCATGCCAGTGAGCCCATCTTTTTAGTGTAGTCCTTACAATTCAATAAAACTACGCCAGCAATTTTAGCTGGTTTGTAGATGACTGGGATCTTGTTAATTTGATTAACCGGCATAGTTTCGTAGTTCAAAGTAGCTGCTCCATATTGATGTCAAACATTTGCTATACTTGACTTTGAGGTTCATAAACCAGGTTCCGAATTCGAAACAAGGTCTCATGTGTGCACAGAAGTTCCCAGATGAGTTTTCTGCGTCTGTATGACTATCACCAGAGAAAGCATCCCACATAAAGCGAAAAAACTCTAGGTGTATATGAATTGGGGAGGTTCTTACTCTAGACAATTGGAAAATTTGCATGTGGGTTTTTGTCGCCTAGCGTTTCCAAGTGACTATCTGTTTTCTGCGTCACACGCTCAAATCTTAAACTTCACAAACAGCATGCTGAATTCAGGTGGCAACTCATTCAACAAACTGTTTTTGGGCTAAGTCATGACGTACCATACAAAAGGAAGTATCGACATTTTCCAGCTGATTCAGAGCGAAAAGCTCAAGTGCTTTTGAGTTCACCGACAAATATTGTCTGCGCAAAGTTTTCGTAGAACGTTGGGTGCCAATGTGTGCCCACACTTAATTTTCTGAAGAAAAAAAACTACTGTTTCAAACCTTTGGGTGCATCTGGAGTTCGTAACATTTGATCATCGATGGCAAACCCAACTGCATTTTTACAGGTTTGGCCTGATTTTTCCGAGTAATCGCACTTTAAGAGAGTAGTCATGGGTGCATGATGACGTGCTCTCTCCCGTGCAGTGACGTTCTTGAGCAAGTAACTGTGTTCTTGTGCTGGTGACGGAACGTCAATCTTCCGTCTGATGAGGTGACAAATTCATTCATCTACACTTTCATCTTTTGGTGCCATAGCCGTATCACTTACACTGAATTCTGGTTTCTGTGACAACTCCTGCACAATGATGTTGCGGGAACACACGGTGAATTCAGCACTTGAGAGATTTGGTAAGACAGGGTGCCTTCCATGCAGTGTGTTTCGACTTGTCAGTATGTTTCTGCACTCTTCGAAATATACTGAGCCACATACTGGTGACCCACGTATAAGTCCTCTATGAAGGCAACGGGGCGTCCTGGACCAAGTTTGCGCAGCAGGGTTACGTTACTACGTAGATAGAATGCCGTAAGTTTAGAGTTTATAGATGACAACAAGTCTGCAGTTTTTTTTTTGTATCAAAGCTCATGATTCTGAAATCAGTTAACCACACTCTGAAGACTAATACGCTCATGTGTAAATGCATGAATATAATTGGTCACAGCAATGACGAATCAAGTTCAGCTAACAAAAGGAACTCAGCTCTACGTACGTGCTCTTGTCGTTAACAGTATAGTCTGGACACAACCAAGAACCCCCAGACTTTGCTGCCCTCGATTACTCCCGGTGAATTCGTTGACGGAGAAATAGGTACACAGTTCGAGAAAACTTTCCCCCAGTTCCTGAGGAGTTACGTTTAATATCTTCACCAATATACACATTTTACTGCGGACGTGGATTAATTATGGTCCTAGCGAATTATACTGTCATATTATATAGTGATGAAACTCAATCCCGCTCATTATTTGCACTACGATTACCAGGCAACGCTTACAATGCAGGCAGCAATCCATTATAATGTTGGGCGTAATGAACTGTGAGGTACTACCGGTGGAATTTACGTCAGTGTCCTTTAGTTTGCATCCTTGCAGGTGATACAAATTCACCGGTACTGTTACCGACTGAGTAAGATAGTCGATTCCTTTGTTTTTTTATTCCTAACCTTATGATGGAGTACAAGAAAATCATAATGAAAAACCAACAATATTTGTGATCACTTAAATGGAGAATCACAAATCTAATTCGTTTTCTGCTTGGCTATTGTTAACCAGGAGGTTACCTCTATGCCTGCGAAATACGAAAGCGAGAGGAAAGGAGGAAGCATTTACGCTTGTTGAAAAGGAACCCTTTTAACCCTTTAGTCATGACACCATGTTAAGTTTTCCAGGCGAAAAACGTGATTCAGTAGGGCTCAGCCCTAATTCTCTGAATATTCAATTAAGGGACCCGTATTTACTGCAACCTACTATCCAGTAGCCATCAACACAAAAGCCGTATAGCTTGTGATTGATTAGCCCTGCAGAACTGTTGACGTAAAAATGCTCAATTTTTCAAATGAAGTGAGTAGTAGTAACAGTTTATTAGGCACATCTGCGTAGTAGTGGTGTGTTAATAAACCAACACGCTTCCCTTATTCCATTGCTTCCAGGATGATGCTTCCAAAAATCCGTCAGTGTCTCACACAGAACACATGTATTCATCAAAACGCTTAATATTCCACTGGAAATATCGACTTTCTCTTGCTGCGTTGGATGAACTGCGCGCGCTTCACAATTTGACTAGCCGAGTTAGTTTTTCCGATGAGTGCTAGATGCGCACATGTGCCGGGTGATTTTCGCTGGATGGCGTGAGCGACGCAAGCTGATTCAAGGCGATCTTAGATGGTGAGGTTTATATTATGCAGCCCACTGTCATATCAAATCAGGTGATACCTAGGTACCGACTGGAACATTCCCAGTAGTTAGCGTTACTTTCAAACGGTGACATAGCGGGCCGTAATTGATAATTACTGCTTCCAGGGGGATTGCAAATAGTTTGCAAGAGCAGGTTTCATCTACAGTCCTTTACAGCACACAACTAATCCTATTTGTTACGCGTAAGACATCAACTAAATTTTATGACCTGAAAGCATTACTTCCGTTTAATTTTTATGAACAGTCAGTTTTTCGTTTAATGTTAACGTAATGGGAGAATGGCTGACTAACGCTCAAACTCGGTCGAGCAAATTGTTTTGTTCAGGTCTTCTATTAGAGAAATATCGTAACTGAGCCGGATAGTATAATGACAATTTGTTAGCCTTCGTTGTCCTAACTATCAGTTTCTTAAATCTATCAGTGAACCGACCGACGTAATCAAGCGACTCAAAATTGCAACCATAGTGAGATTTATTTGGGAGGATCTTATACGCTTCAAAAACCGGACTGATGGGAATGCGGGCGTAGAGGGTAGGTAGGGTAACGCAAAAGTTGATTAGGATTATTATGGAGGCTATGAGACAAACTTTGATTCAGTATTAAGATTCAAGTCAACAGAAAGGTTAGTCTGCATCAAATTTCGCCTGCTGAATCAAATCACCAGGATTCCGAAGAGCAGTTGCTTAATCTCAGGCGCGGTTTTGTTCAGGACCGTGTGTGAAACAGTGGGAGTGTGATTTATGATGTTTACAGTCGAGTTTATAGCACAGTCGGTTACAAAAATGAATATGATGTATAACCATAAAAACCAGGATTCCCAAATAAGGTGCTGAAATTTAAGTGCCTGAGGCACACGCATTAGTTATCTTATGCGCTTGTGGTCTGCACCTATTGTGAACCAGACCAAACTCACGTGGCTGGTACGGGTGAATTACCACTCAAAATGTTTTGAATAACAGCAATAACATATCAGTTCCCGAATCACCATAGGCAAAGCATATAAAAAAGTGCAACGATATGGCGGCCTACTAGAGACACCCTCTTTTTCTATGAAACAAGGCGATTTCTACTGTATTTTGAGTTAAACTATTTGCCATCATGTCATGCGTTCTTAGAATCTGTTTTATGTTCCTTCATATGAGAATAGACTACACTTATACTGTCGGTCAAAACGCTATGTAGTCTTGGAATGGAAAGCTGTAACGAAACAGTGCAAACGTCTAGGACATTTGTGGGTGCAGTATATGAAGGTTCAGGGACCACGACCTCGTTACACTCTGGTACTTTGGAGTAAGATTTTGAGTGAAAATTTGGGTGGACTTGAGTGAAGATGCATACAAGCCATCTATTATACTTAAAAGAAATATTATTTAATGGGAACAACTTCGCAGCGACAAGGTTCATTTTTAAACCATGGATTTTGGTATTATCCCTAATGGAGGTTTATGCTTACCATGTTGAGTCAGTATTTTTCGGGACGTGTAATTACGCGCAAGTAATTTACTGCATCGCGTTTGTAGCTATGGTAACGCCTAGCTGAAATATTTATTGTGTTTGAATTAAAATTTTGGTCATTGCCTAAAAATAGTCTCCATTATAATGCTGACCCATACTGTTCAGAAGAAAGAGTTTAGAGTATGCGGGCTTAACTTCATTTGGAGACTGGGAGTCAGTGATGCATAAACTAGTGATCTAGCTCTCCTGTTGTGTTATGGCTACCAGTTGTTATGGGGAGAGTGGTTTTATAAACCCATCTTTTCAAGTGAAAAAGCAGGCGTCGGGTCAAGTGGACGTTTTCATTTATATACTGTGAATAAACCTAATAACCCGTTCAAATTAGCCACAGCCTTTATGCACGGAATTTGGAACAAATTAGAACGTACACATTTCACCCGACGTCTACTGAGTGTGGATAGTTAGAGGTGCTTGAAACACAATGCGATTTCAGCTTCATACAGCAAACTACTCACAGGGTTGCTGAAAACTGTTCGAAAGCCCACGACCGGTTTTGCAGCACATTCAGTTAATGAATATCATAAACGAGAGATTGAGTTGAGTCTCCAGTGAAAACCAAATTGATTCGCAAATGAGTGTATTTGTGATTTAAGCTTGTTTTGCGGACAGTGATAGCGTTTTTGGTTTTGAGGCTACGGGCTTGGCAAGCTTCAACAGAGATATTGCATATAGATATCTTTCTGGTACACAACAAGTTCTTTCCTTAGACTTCAGCTACATCAATAAGCAGGACGATTTACGTAATTCTTCTACGTTGCACTTCTATAAACAGGTCCAGTTTGCGCGTCTCATTTTCTATTCGTCGTTTCTATACGTTTAGTATAGCCATCGATTGCTTTTGTATTACTTAGGTATGATACGTGTACATGAGTTAAAACCCTATGGAGAACAGACAAAATTGTTGATTTGGTAAGCTAACTAAGAATTTCCGGCGGATGGCCTCTGATTCTTTAAAGTTGTCTACCCTGGTTTGACCCTGGGTGGAAAATACGGTGACAAATGTGATTCGAAATTTCTCAACTAAAGCGCTTCCCGTTATGTGCGTTCCAATAATGAATGGCTTGTGTTCACTTTTAGCAAGTGGTCTCCCTTGAGTCGCCATTTTCGGTGCGCACCAGCGCGGAGATAAACCGTGCTTAAACGGATAGTTACAATTCTGGTTTTTGTGCTCTTACCTAATCGCCCACCACGTTTATGGAACGACCGGTTGTGGTATAGTGCTCACTAAAGTCTACACGGTAGTGTCAAATTGATCCCTTATTACAGAAAACAGAGGCAGTGAGTTGGATAATTCAATGCGATGGTTGTTCGATTTCCGACACTAAAAGTGAACATATTAATCTGTCCATAGTTTTGAACGGCTACTGAACTGACTCTGTTGCATGCGCACGGTAGCAGATTGAAGTGAGTTCTCGTGTTCGTGTGTTTTAAACGCATCAAACCTCCGATCACCCATGCGGCATACGTACCAGTCAAAGGCAAATTCGAGGACCTGCTTAATGTACGAGATACTAGCTATCTGGTTAGTTACGGCCCACAGCGTAGCACCGTAGAGCAGTTGTTCCAAACCCTGGGTTTGTCCGCATCTTGCCTTGGTGACTTGGCAAAAATGGTTCTTGGGAAATTCTGATCGATCAACTCATACTCCGATGCACTGCTTGCTTCCAGTAATCTTCAACATAAATTTGAATATTATAAGTTGAACGGGATAAATGGGCTTTATAATGAAAAAAAGCCCGGCCAATTTCACTCGCGGCAAACTACACACACTCCATCGGAACTTTCTGTTTATAGAAAGAAACTGGCCGAAACATTTTGAATAATACTCCCATTACATGTTATCGTGTGAAATTCTCGCCCAAGCAATGAACCATGTAAATCGCGCTCACTTCTTTAACCATCTGGTGGAATTGTCGGATCGATAGACAAAAGGTGGTATCAATCTGGTTCTAGGTTTACGCATTCCTGCGTGCACATATTTGACGACACATAAAAAAATAACACAGAAGTTCTTATGAAGCCAAAGAATTGCACAGCACCTAGGTTGATTTGCGCACCATTGGTCATTACGCTCAATTAGCTTGCTGCGGCAGACTCCAACTAAACTATTGGCTAATGGGTAGACCGATCTTATTGACAGACCCGGGTAGAAAAAGGGTAGCCTACGCGGAGACCGAAGTTGGAGAAATTACTGATTGAGATGGATACTTACGTGGAACAATTTCTTGATATGGACCCAGAACACAAAGGTAGGCTCCGATTTAGTAAATAACGTTGTGCAGAAGCTATACATCCGCATGTCTTTAATATGGTGAGAAAAATCGTACCAGCCTTAGTAAACCTGTCTATAGTTGTGTTTCACTGCTAATTGTAAGGCGTGAAAATGCTTTAAAAGATGTGAGTATAGAAACTGATGGAATTGTGATGAAGGCTCAAGCCCAGGAGTGAAAAGCCAGGTTTCCTAATATGACCAGGTTTAATTGTACTTATTTCCTGCATATCTGAGACAGTGGCAGTGCATCAGAAGAACTAGCGAGCTTGATCGCTATTGTACCAGCAAAAATCTATTCCGAGATCCAGAAAATCTCACTGCTACTCTTGGAAGTGATGAACTCATGGAGGTAATTCGAAGATGCCAATTATAATGGGGTAAGGAGCGGATTGCTCGTCATGTTTAGTTAGGCTACATAAGGTACCGAACTTTCGGCAGGTCAGTAACCCAACTTCAAAGTTCGGAATTATTTCAAAAATGCCAGAAATACGGCTTCTTAAAAATGAAAATGCACCACAGAGTTATTCACATGCCTATCATGCTCCTTGTTCGTAAAAGAGTGAATCTGCATGAAGCTTGTATCAAGCTGTTTAAAGCCGCCTTCTTTGTAATTAGTGCCGTCAGGTGCATGCTCTTCACTGTCTCATTGGCACGAAACCCAACTCTCTTCAAAAGATAGAACGCAAATTCAAAACTGCTGATTGTAATCAGCCTTTCTGCATCGACGTAGCCAAGTGAAGAGGACAAATGTATGAAAGCAATTTACCAAAGAAATAAAATCTGCATCGTTTCATTAACAACACTAGGTGTTTCCCAGGGATCAGTTAGGTAGAACAAGTTGTCAGTTTTTTTCCTTCTTCAATAGAATATATTTGCACGGAGGATCTACGAAAATTTCAACAGAAGAAGAAATTCCAAGATGACTTCGTACAGGTGAGTTGCTTACTTGAACTTATGAATCTTTAGCCCACTCAAAATGGTTCTTTCACGCATTGAATTTGCTAATGTTGATTGGGTTTGACTGGGTCACGCACGAGAATCTGCTCAATACTGACTTGAAATTTTCAAGCTAATGCGTGGCTGTCACTTAATTCTCCATTCAGTATGACATAATCTGCATAAGTTAATTGTCTGTGCATGGTATTTTTTGGAAAGCTGCTACCTCTGAAATAGAGCTTTTGTGCTCAATCCCCTTTATAAGCTTTCGAGGTCTGACCAAAGATTGCCAGTTGTCTATTAAATAGTTTTGGCGGTACGCTGCTGATGCATCGACAGTGAAAATCTCCAAGCATTGCGGCCAGCTTGTAGGCACGTTTGAACAATGATTTTCATGTCCAAATATAGTCTGCTGTGTTACTCACCTGCCATACTATCTATCCATATATATTGAGTTGTATGTACAGTTCAGTTATATCACACGATCCCCCATATTTACGAAAAAATTTAGAGTTGCTTGAGAATGACGTTCTTTGAATTTGGGTCTCACATGTAAACAAAGAAATGGGGTTAGATGCTTCTCTGACCGTCCTGAATGCGTTACCAGTGAGGAAGAAATGTGGTTGTATATGATATTTCTAACTGGCAAATCTACTGACTCGCAGTATGTTTCTCCCCATGAAATTAATTTCCCACTTTCTGAAGACTTGGAAAATGTTTGACTTTATTCACAACCCGGGGTCAATACCCTGAAAAAGGGTTTAGCTCACTGGGTAACGTACGCTTATTTCGTAAGGATGTCCAAATACTTGGTCCTCCTTAGCGTCCATGTCACCCAGCACTTAACCTCTGGCCCCTCCCGCCCGACGGGTGTTAACGCCATAAATGAGCTGGTTTTATGTCTAATTTAGTCTCGTTTTCGACCCGATGACATGAGCTATTGTCCTGACGACAGGGCCCACCTTATTCATCTCATTACCTCACTCGTAAACGTTAGTACTTTCAGTTGATATCAACAGCTTGAAGCGGGTGTGATGGTGGGAATGGCGCAGCGATAGGTAGCATAGTGATCATACGCTGTGTAAAGAAAAAGGTATAGAAAAAATTGTCACTGACGGATTGAAAACTCAAAGAGCTATATGTATTGGGAATTCCACAGTTGTTGGACACATGACCAATACTTGAGTGAACGCAAGCGAGAACTCATTAATGAAGGATGAGGATAGTCTAATTCTAATGAAATTTTAGTCAAAAAAAGCAAAACAGATTAGGGAAAACGACATATCAATGCTCCCAAAACAGTCAAAACCTTAGGCCAGTCGTGGCACAATCAATAAATGGTGAACAAGTAGCCTAATGACTGAAATATGTGTTTGGGGTTTAAGCAGATTGATATTTGCCCGGCGTTAGATGAGCATATGGGGTTTTCTGCACGCATTCTGAAATTAAAATTTCGGTCAACAATTATTCGTCGGTTTGTTCCGGAAACAAATCCCCAAGACGGCGTCCACGTTACCATTCCCGAAGCTGAATTCATTCTCAATTTTTCACAAGATTCCAACATATTGCACCTACTCAAAAGCCGCGACCGTATGAGTTTGATAGTGATGAATAATTTCCAGACGTCCCATACCGATTATTGCCGTTCTCGGTAACCGGAGTCCATGGGTAGTACTTATGCTTGTGTGCCATAAAAACCAGGATGAAATGGTGACTTAATTAAACGAACTGTTTCGTTTGTTGCATGCACTAAATTAGCACTGGTTGCAGTTTGCCTTGCAGTTGGTTCTTTTGCACACGACCCTGAAATTTGCGCATATTTTCATGCTCCACGGCTTTGGACGGCTTTGCAACCTTTTGTATTTGCGTATCCATTAATATATGTTCAGCGACGCGGCCTGAAGCACTCACCCGAACTATGAACATTTTGACAGGCTGCCACCATCTGGACAATGTAATCAGAGCAATACATTTGTGAGATGAATTCACTTGGTAAAATCTTGCTCTTCACAAATCACATAAAATGGAATGTAATAGGTGAAATAACAAACCACAGGTAGAATGAGATTTCCAAGTGGCTCTCAGACAACGTGAACTGGTCAATAAGACCATGGTAATCTCGGTCTGACGCAGAAGTATTTCTGGGCTCATGGAACTAGCGTGGATTGATCGAATATCAATGCCCAGAGAAGTTTCATCATGTCTGGACTCATCACATTGCCGAAACCCTTCGAAACTGTAAACAGGAGATTCGGCTGGATTTAGTTGAATATCTCATTACAATCAAATTCGTATGCGAATGCGAGTAGCTGTCGAAGCTTCAGTCTGCCTGACCTATGCGATGTCGCAGTGACATAAGTATGGGTTAAATTCATCAACAAATTTGGTCGCAGCTGCATGCATCGTAATCGACAAACTAAAAAATTTTATCGACCATTTCTAAAGTGGATTTCGAAGGAGTTGAAAGAGTCTAGGAGCTGGTGGCTGTTCGCTTAGCCAGCATCTATATAACAGCCATACAGGGATTTATGGCGAGTGAATTGGAACGGATTGCATCTTGGCTGCACACACCTGAAATTATTCGTTGCATACTTTCTAACTTCAGGATCCGCATCACTTTCACACCATAAACCCCTCTGCAGAGACATGTGGTTGACACGAGAGGCCCACTTAAGCCCAATGAGCGTATCAACTCTGCCTATAAGATTATTGTGCCAATTGTGACTGTATTTACACTGAGCAACTTGCGCAGACAACTGGAGTTTCGAATCATTGAAAATCAACGACACCCCGCGGCCGCTCTAAGAAACGCGAGAATATTGAACACCCTGTGCGTCAAGCAAAAAACCATAGGTTCAGCTTTGTTAGTGTGTATGTGCATGTGCATTGAGGTACGTGTTGAATCAGTTGGAGTTCTCATGATGCCTTTATGGGTTCACAAGTATGACAGTGTTGGGTTGTCTGCCATTTGGTACGGCCTAGTTATTCATACAAGCACAAAAAAAGCACGAGAACCTGCACGTGACTTGAGGACTCGTATTTTCAGGTGCGAAGCACGCACACAGGTGCTTACCCAAGCGGCAGAACATACATGACATTCACACCAATCACAGCACACTTGACAGTATGTTGACAAGTCTTCGGTTAGCCACATTGATAGATTTAATGTCATTCATCTCTTCCTGAACAAGTCCATCTCGTCGGAAGGTCGGACAATTTCATACAATACATCTGCTGCGTAGCCACCAACATTTCTACTACGACAACAAGTTATCATCCACATCACGAAGTGATGTAAGAGTGTTTTCAGCAGAAGTCCCTTGGTCTAAGTTTCAAGCCCTTCGTAAGATCTACTGACATAAGTCTCACCGCAGTTCCAAGTGAAATTGTGGGTAGGCGGCTAGTGAATGAAACATAATTTAGACTTTAGATCTGCGACACTGGAATTTCCCTTATGTGTGGTGATAATTTGAGTGGCGTAGCACAACACGTTCGTCTCTTTGGCTGTAGTTATGCGCTGTCTCCGGCGGACTGCATTTCAAGGAATACCGGTTTCCTTGAGCCAGTTATCTTCGGGATCCACTTCTTACATGTTTCTAGACACTGCTCTGGAAAAAACGAGATAATTAATCGAACCTTACATCAATTTGAGTAGCTGAATCGGCTTATTTTCTGGTGTGCAGATAAGTGCAGGACAGTCTATCTCAGAATAGAACGTCCTCTTCGAGACTAGAAGTAAGCCAATCTTTATTTTGAAATGAGTCGTCTACGTTTGGGGAATGATAGTGACAAAAATTATCTAAAGACCATTTTTGACACCAAATCCCATTCACCTAGTGATATTTGGAGCCAAATCGGTGCGCGGATTCCGCATTTACAATTCACCTTGTCAATGAAACTCTCACAGTCACATTCATGTTGTTGTATTAAAATTGTTGTATATTTCAGGACTGGCTGAAAAAGTTCGACCCAAATAAATTAGATAAAATCACCCTGGTGGATGTTTGCCGAATCCGTGGCGTGGATATCAAAGATGTGTAAGGATGCAATTTTCCAATAGATTACCCTTCGCAGACGAAAATTCTATGGTCCGGCGCCCGATGAACTGCGTGATGTGGAAGTTATTGAATGTGATATGCCGTTGGCCATGAGGGTCCAGGTTTGCAAGGTTATCAACGAAGGACAGAAATGTTGTCAAGACGAACCTGTAAGTGAAGAAGTTTTGAACCAACATGTTTCTCCATCTAACAAGATGCTAGATCTATTTCGCGCCTTGTATTTAACATGCCAACGTAATTGCAGAACACTCAGTGACATTCATTCCTTTCCTAGGCTTTCGTCCAGCACATCAAGAAGAGCTTGGATAGACAATTTGGCAAACTATGGCACGTGATCACCGTGCACGGTCGCTATTATTCCTTCTACACTCATGAACTGGGTTATAATTTTGCATTTAGGAAGAACGACTGTATTTTTCTTGTATACAAAACTCCAGATGTAGAAGACATTTGACAACACTACAAAATTATCATCTTTTACGTCAATTCTTTTAGGAAAAGCTGATTTATACCATCTTCGAATACGGATTCGCCGTACAAAACAATCAAAATAAACATCCATGAAGAATTGTGTTCAGTTGCAACAGGTTGTTGGAGGCTGGTTCTGATGAAAAGTACTTTGACCTTAGCTGTGCTGTCTCAGAGCAAATTTTTTTTCGTTCTCGCACCATTCTGACCCAGTGACTGAGTCAAATAAGCCAACAATAAAACAAACTTTTTAGATGCGAGTAACTTAAGTGCAGTTACATCGAAAGTTTAAGTATGCTAAAATATTCTCATAGTATTACCATAATCAATAGTGGTGGAAAAAGAAACTATTGCACTTTTTTCTCCCATACCGTGTTGAATCCAAAGATCTCTGCCCAAAGTACACGGGGGCCAGAAGAGTAGAACTATGAGTGAAATCGGTATTTGCCGCGATCCCGGTTAAGCGATAGCTGATATTTTCAACAATGTTCATTAAACCGCGCATCTGACGTCCGTTTCAAAGCAAAAGTGCAAAAGCTGTTCTGATGGACTCAGGCTTCCTCTGAGCGTTCCTAACAGTTGAGACAAAGCACGAAGGAGCACCGTAAGATGGTCTATGTGTGGATTAGGTAATGAAATTATGCTTGGTTGCAGAAGGGTGTCTGAAACGACTGGACCTTTTGGTTTAAAATTTGTTAACTTTCTGACCCTCACGGTATAAATTGACGCACAGGATTACGAAATTGAATGGGTACACTGGAAAGTTAGGAAACTGATTCCTCAAAAAGGGCACGCGATAATTTGTTATATGGGTGTGATACCACTAGTAGAAATTCGCATCTAAGTCCACTGTATTTATGGTGTGCGTGAAACGTGGCCTAAAGGCAAAATAAACGTTGGGAGACGTAAAAGAGTTTACTTGTTCCGTACTCGACGTTTGGTTATCACTGAATATCGGCAGATGATAAATCTCAACAGGACGACGCTGGCTAGAACATCGCACTCGGATAAAAATCTAAGAAACATACCAACCCTGTGATCAAACAGTTTTTTTTTGCTTTTTAAGCCAGGAAATACGTAAGAACAAAGAAAACACAAACGAGTATGGACAGTATCCATGAGAACAAGCTAACGCGGGAGTGACATGTTCCTCGAACTGGACAGAAATCAGTCTCCATTGGCTGAATTCTGATAACCGTTCAAACACAGTAGTGATGAGATAAAAATCCACAAAAATGTCACTACAAGAGACTACTTGGTTCTCTTCTTTAGGGGTAATGTCCAGCAAAGCATTAAGTGGATGTGGTAACAAGAGACATGAGGTTCGAGCGAAAGTAGCAAACCTTCAGCACAGTCGGTTTAAAAACGGGTCAAAAATGAAACTTATTTGCCATTATCATTTCTCCATTTGAACGCCTCATAACATATATTTGAACTGTCGCTCCACCTGGAGAGTGGCAAAATGGAGAGACAAATATCCTGGAAGAAGACAAAAATCGAATTTTGGCAATACAGTAGAATTACTGACATAAGTGTCATCAACGTGGATGCGGAAAGGAAGACGGTTGATCCGCATAAAAAGCCAGAAGAGAGGGGAGGTTTTTGAAGGAACATAAGAATCAAGGTCTGCTGTGCATTGGATCA
Organism: Opisthorchis felineus; assembly: GCA_004794785.1. Classification (NCBI taxonomy): domain Eukaryota; kingdom Metazoa; phylum Platyhelminthes; class Trematoda; order Opisthorchiida; family Opisthorchiidae; genus Opisthorchis; species Opisthorchis felineus. The sequence goes on from SJOL01000240.1 coordinate 596,903, forward strand.
CATTTGTGAAGCACTCATGCGAGTATTTGACGGACTAGTGACTAGCGGTCATGGTTGGGCAGACGTTCTAACAATTAACCGCTATCAAAACGTTTGGCGGAGTTTATTTAGCCAGAAGAATAGGATTGTTTCTATCCAGTTTTGAAGAGAAGGTGTGTACATAAACACTCAGAGACAGCCCCCAGTGGCCAAATAAAGACTGCATTTCAACGCTACCGTTCTGTCTGCTATTCTCAACATTTTGGTTCAAAATCCCCCTAAGGAGGCCACACGCTTGTAGTTTAGTAAACATCGGAGAGATTACTTTAACTATCAGCACCATCATCGTAGACAGCAAACTCGGGGAATGTGTGCATTACTGCCCCAAACACAAGGTTTATAAGATAAACTTTTAGCGTTGAAATTAAGAGAAAGCCTGGTGGTAACTTAGCGTAAGCTTTCTAAAGGGTCCAAACCTTCAACTGCTCAGTCGGACAATCTGAAAATAAACTGAATGCGCCAGGGCCACTGCAGTGGTTCAACTACCACTCCCCGCAACACCCCCCAGCCAAGCTCTGTAAATGTCTCACAAATCCCATCGCGGATGTCGGACCGTACGAGCTGGACCCACATTGTTCATTATCTCTTTCACCTGTCGGTCTAGATACATAACGTTTACCTGACAGTTTGCGAAAATCTGAAGCAGGCACAGAAATACTGATCTCGGTAGACGATTATGTACTATAGCAAATGTTTGAGTCACTGCGTTTGATGGTTTTAGAGATTTTATTAGTTTGAACTAAGTTCCGCATAACCAGATGTAGAATTTACCTTGTAGTGGGCTTTTTGAACTCTATTTGTAATAAACTTCACAATTTCAACCTTCGTTTGGCACAAAGTAAGCAAATATTTTAGCTATGCGTCCTTGAAAGAGACAATGCGAAGCCTCTAACACAGATGAAAGATTAAGGGTACTGAAGCCACTTTTACATCATGATACTTCTCACATTCATTTGCTTAATCCACCCATGTATTCCTACTTGTTATACTCATTCGTAACTGGCATTCACCTTGCGTAAAGGCAGTTCCGTCCAACACCGATATATTAGCGCGTGTACATGAGTGTGAATGTGCGCAGATGACCTACATACCCGTGCGTGTTCGTGCTCTGTCTGCTGAGGGTGCTCTGACTTGGTCTGTCTTGATTTCCCTGGAATCGTACCACCTATCAGAACCACAATGCTGGCTTCAGAAGGGACGACCGCAACCCACCCTAGCGAGCCAACATGCTGCTCGACGTCCTGTAGTTTGCGGATTTTGATGCTGCACTGCGTAGGTCAGTGACAGAGTTGCGTATTGTTGACATCACGAACGTGTTCATTTGAGGTTTTTTGTATAATTTTGGTCACTTTTATGTGACTAATACCTAGACTTTCGAACCCAATTCTTCCCATTGATTTTCGGGATCGTCAAACCTCTGCGTGACTCATAATTCCGCATCGGGAACCTCAACAAAGGGTTTTCGTTGTAAATGGGAGCTACTGGTGGGGAAGAGGTCTAGTTCAAAAGCTCTGTCACAATCCACGTGTAGTGATCTCACCAGGTCACACGATGAACGGCCACATACAGGGAGACTCATGTGAATCCCATCCAGAAAACCATGAACAAACTGCAACTCCGGTTGTATTTCATGATGTTACGTCGCCGTTTCGACTATGGTGACGCTGTACTACCGCGGAATGATCATATAAAAATCCTACTCCACAATACAGACTTTTGGTATACTTATTGGGTTCTTAAACTATACAGAGCAGCAAACTCTGTTTGCCGGTCAACCATTCACAAAGGAAGAACTTCTCAACAGCGCTTAGTAATTACACGTAAAAATTCACGCCACACTGGACTCTGGTTGATAAAAATCAATCGGTTGGCATTGGGGCAGCTAGAAACAGACAGCATTACACGAATTTGAGTTACCTATCAGAATCAACAATCATCGGTATCTCCAGCCGATAAAAATAGCTCGATGTGGTAAAATCTCATGTGTAACTATGGTGCAAGCCACACAAATAGCGTTTCAATGTGCAACCAAGATCACAAACCCCTCTTCGCGTCCGGAATCGGTCTACTGAAAGAAGTCGGTCGCCCGTACTTAACAGTGCATCGTCACAGTAATCGACTTTCAGACCGCCGGATGTGTCGTTTTACTCAGTCTTGAAAACTCACGCTTTCTAAGGTATTCTAAGACCAACATAAGCAACTGATAAAAGCCGCCTCGTGTGTCCGAAACTAACCGAATGTGAACCCCTGCCTACTACTTACTTAGCAGGTTTATTAATACCAACCCCATGCTTATCCCGTCCATAATGAAGCCTGAGGTTTCTGGTGATTAGTGATTTGATACAGAGGAATAGTAGATGTATTAGATGTGTATATATGAGTATAATACACTATTTAAAGTGTAAAATACGTAAAAAACAGTGGATGAAATATTCTGTTGGAAGCCGGTAATAGTTTGTGATCAGCACACAGCATTCTAAGCATTTACAGCCTTATCCGAAACACCTGATGAATCCAGAGTTGTATCAAACGTTTCCAAAGTTTGGCTGATTGTTGCACTCATGTCATTCACCCATCTTCCTAGAGGTCACTTTACGTAAGGGTGTATTTGGTAAAACAAACGGTGTATTAGTAAAACTAACTTGTTTTTCTACCCGGCTCACAGAAGAATAACAGCTAGTGATTGGACTGGCTTCAATTGTGTTGGATAATATACAGACAAATGCGCATGAGCTGCCTGGGCCGTCAGTTTTAGTGGTGTCTTACTTGTATCCAGACAACTTCTGACATCTCCGCGCGACTCTGAAAATGAATTATTTTTTACAAGTTGGTGTTATTTAATAGCACTCTGAGAGTACGAAAAAAAATAAATGAAGTGCTTTTGCACAAAAATCTGGGTCGAAGTAAATGAGAAGTCGACCCCTTCAGTTCTACGAAGTAGCAAGATCCCAACACTCATTACTCAGAGGAAGTCAAGCCTTGAATCATTTGCGACAAGCCGATTTCAACGCTGCTTCTTTATTTGACCTGACAGCTGTCTATTATTCCAGGTTTTTGTGGGATATTCCACATATTTCACACATATCTGCGGAAAAGTAGAATTATTCTCACGGGATCTTGCCCAGGTAAATCATGACACCAGAACTGTCACACTTAAATACATCAGTCCGGTTTTCAGAATTAATCCCTCAAATAATTCACTTTCGGTCATGTACAGGATCTAATTATACTGTGACATCTTTTACATAGGAATGACTGAACGTTAACGTTACGCCAAAGAAATCTTTCCGTCTCTGGCGCAAGTTAATACCCTGCGGTACCGGTTTGCTGCTCTCATGTTGAGAATATACGGCCCTGCTTGTCTCAACATTCAAACGAGAGATCCAAGAAATTGTGTTCGTTAGGCTTCTATTCATTTTCCAAGCCGATATGGGGAACTCTGCTGTGGGCATAGTGAAGCCTTCGACGCAGCTTAGTGGGGCCTAAACGTTAGCAAACTCCAAGGTCCCGGAAGAGCCAAAAGAAGAAAGGATCGAGACACAAATGAGTGAGCAGCAAGTGCTGACCAAAGTACTCCTGCTCAAGTGATGTTCATTGAAGGCAACAGACTCAAACGTTTATATGCTGACATTGTTTGAGACATGAAATATAAAATGAGTATGTGGGTTCTTACCCGGGAAGGAAATAAGCGATTAAGCTGACAAGCCAATTAGTACCTAGGTGCAATATGTGACCTTCACGTCATGCTAACCGATTGGAATTCCGTCAGGCTGTATGATTTCAGAGTTCAGTAACCACCGATGGAGTGGATCGCCCGGTATCTTTCCAGTGATATAGTTGCTTTCTGCAGATCCAACAAGCAGCTTGTTATGGTGCCGGCACGTGAAATGAATGGTACATTGAGCTGAAAAGAGAGAAGTGCTTTTCTGGTCGGTTCCTCAGTCTTAGGCAGGCGTTAATTCTGATTAACTGAAAATGACAACAACAACAACCTTTCTCTGAAGCTCATGTCCATTATTCCTGGTTCAGTTACTTACACTTAGTGTCACTCTTGGAGGTTAACCTAGTAAGCTGTCTTAAGTGCGCTGACCCTGTGTATTTCTGACATGACTGCAGTTTTGTCTCCTTCAGACCTCCACGCCTCCATGGGATTTTAAAAAACCTGTAACGGTTTACCTCTATAGCACCATCGAGCCTGTCATACACTGACCTATCAAAAGCAGATTCGGTAGGCTAGCTACGTTGCCATCCACAACATATACCAACACAGACAGATAAAAACAACTTTTACTGTCCTCAAGGGTCACGCCAGTGAGAACACGAAAGAAACTGCGGCTTACTGCCGGACGCCAAACAGTACTAGGAAGAGGTGAACTCTTATTCAACACATGTGCAGCCATCCCCCTGAAGTTTGTTGTGGCTCAATACGAAATAAGAAGGTGAACACATGAGCAGCTCAATGAGACTACACACCCAAGATGGATAAACATGCACACCTAATGCCCCACTGGTACAGTGTTTCCGTCGTTACTGAGTATTTCGATATGTGATCATCCGGTAGCTTGACACAAAACGTATCTTTCTGAAGACATTCTTTTCCAAAGGTTTACAACTATCCAGCTAAGGTAAGCATTGACAAAGTGGCCCTTCTCTGAACATTCCAAAACGATCGACGCCCACTGAGGATAACCTCAGAGTTTAACTGAATGTTAGAAAACTCTAACTTTAACGATGGTAAAATACAGTTTAAGCGCAGTATTCTCTTTGGAAGTTTTGACATACGCTCCGGTAGTTCAATTCCCTGGTAAGCTAATCAAGACTGATAAATTCTTACTGTGAGATGTTCGAGGATCTTTAGTTGGCCGGGAGTTTAAGATAATGTAATAAAATGTAGGGTTTGGATCCCGCTAGTCCCGCGACCATCGAAAACAGTTTTCCGGAGACTGTGGAGAAACTGATTCCGGCTTAGGCATACCATTTATTTCAGGTCGCCACTGATCTGATATCTTAACTGAACTCTTTGTAACTATCACATGAATCAGTCAGCAAGCGTATATCATTACAGGTATGCAAAAGTGATTTTAAAGAGTGATTTCCACACCAGACAATGTGGACAGTAAAAATGCGCTTATCAAACACCTTGGGTGTGTACGTATGATTTCAGTGCTTAGTGGCAACAAAGAAAATGCGTGAAAATTCCTTTAACAGCACATGGATAAAAACAGGTATATTTCACCTATGACCAAAAATACCTCGTTCACTCATTTGGAATAACGTATTCAGTATAGAGTAAACAAATCACAGATGAATTAATTTGGAGCGAGATAATAAAACAACCTGGACATTGCCTTCTGATGGTATCTACGGGATAACAATTCTTCGGTACAACACTACACGAAAGAATATGTAAACAGTCTCAATACTTGCTAGCAGTCTAGTGGAGAGAGTTCAAAAGGTAACAATACCAGTGGCCGGAATACGTTCGTCAATTGGTTGCTGAGGGCGAGATTTTCGTAAGCGAATGGAGTGGTCTAACCTTACCACGATATAAGAGCCATCATTGATATGCAAAGTTTGGATGAATAGCGACGTGCGGCATCTCAAACTCTCAATGAGTTAACGCGTATGCGGTTTTAGGATTTCTATACCCTTTTGTTAGAAGATGTATGTTAGCACAGTAGACTCAAACGCACGCTAATATGGTGCTAACAGAAGACAACCAAATCTTTACACTCCGTCGGGTGCTAGAACAACGCCATGCGTACAAGCGACCCACAATTTTCGTATTCCTGGATTTCCAAGGCGAATTCCACTCGGTTGACTGGTCTGTTCTCCTTAAAACGCTAGTCCATCAAGCAACGCCCCGGACGCTTGTAAACATAATATGTCCTTTGTATTCTCGGGCTTTTGGGGTATGAAAATATACGGAGGGCTCCGCGAAAGCTTCACTACAAAATATGATGTCCGTCACGTACGCCAATTCTATTTTATTACTGTTTAATTTCTTGATCGCTGAGAAAATAAGATGAACTGAATCTTCTTCAAAATCTTAGGTTTCAGATAGCTGCTGACGAAAACCTTATGGATCTGGAATATGCAAGTAACAGTTCTCGCCTTCGAAAATGAGAAGACGCAGGTGTTTTTGGATGAACTGACCAAAATTATCCCTTTCTTTGGCATGCACCTTGCACCCATAAAAGTGTAGGTTCATGCTCCATGACCTGCAGCAGCTGAACACGCTACTTGCCACCTAGGGAGAGGCACTCGAATTTGTGGAGCGTTTTATGTATGTTGGAATTTATAATAGTCCAGATTGTAGTGTGACGGAGGAGGTAAATGCACTAATCTACAAGGACCGGATCTCGCTTAATAATTTGGGACACCTATGTTGTCAAAGCGGTATATCCATGAATCTCAAGAAACGTTTGTATCAGGCGACCTTGTTGTATGGCTTAGAGACTTGGCCTGTTTGAGCAGCGTGACTAAGACA
>SJOL01000240.1:630407-755119 GCA_004794785.1 Opisthorchis felineus
GGTTTATTGTAAGTTCGTATCAGAAGACACGATCAAGCCGATGCTTTTGAACAATCATTGTCATCCAGATCACTTTTTGGCTAGAAAGGAAGTGTCTGCGCAACCAGTGCGTATAAAAATGATGTGCATACTCAGTTACGTACGAATTTTAGAGAAGAATGTCCGTAACGCTAGACTAACCTTGTAGCTACAGCCGCATCTTGAAGGTTTATTTTGCATCCAGCCACTGGCTCTGATCCCATATGGTGTGTGGTATGTTTACAATACCACGACTTGAATGTAAAAATGACACTTGTTTGTGTCTATCTCTTTGTTCAGACATCCCCGTGAGTTTGAAATTAAGTTATTCAATCATTCCAACAAAATTTGTCGGTGTTGTCGCCTATGTGTCTGCGAATACAGTGGCATACGATAAACCACGCGCGATTTACGTGTTTTTACCGCAAGTCTTGGACTTCAGGTTTCACTGGACCAGCCAAACATATCTGTTGGACTACAGTATACTTGTCTTTTTTCCGGTAAACGGCTTTCTGTAGAACGTCAATTGAAAGATGCAATTGAACGTTCCCTTCAGATGCGTGATAAGAACTGGTCACTTTCATGGGATTTAGGACCTCTGATTCACTGACCAGATAAGTGGATAAGGGCGCTAAATTAGCAACCTATCATCGCGTAATCGCTCCATGTTTTAAGCTTTACCAAGAATGTCCGAACGCCCCGTCAATTCCCTATTGTTGATGGACAATTAGTGCCCTAAAAGGCACATAGAGCTAAGTAAGCACATGCTTAGCTATGAAATCGGGCTTTAGACCAAATCGTATGCGTGTAGAAATTCGTAAATCTTAGGTGGCGTGGGGGGATAAACCATCGAGTTTGATTGACGCCAAATGGAGGTATTCATCGACAACTGTTAAGAAAGCACTTAGCTGTTTTTTTTACAAGTCAGCCTCTGCACATTGTTCAGAAGAATGGAATTTCAGTAAAGGACTTATGCGTATAGGAAATGGTCTTCTACTGGGACTTATGGGTCGACTTACCAATGGTCGAATTGAGAATCTCGAAATGGAAAGCGCGTACAGATCAATCCACATCGACCAATCGCAATCTATTCACCTGCAAAATATGTAGTTAATGTAGTGTACAGCAGTATCCGTCTGAGGTTGCCTGTGCGGGCACTGTAGATCTGACGTTGCTTACTGCCTGGTTTCACAGGAACCACGAATCAGCTTTTCGGATGGCGTTGCACCAGAAACATGTGTTACATGAAGTGCTGTTACTCAGACTAACAAACCAGAACACAAAATGATGCATGTTCGGAGCGCCGTTCTGATGCTTGTGTGAAAATTAGTTTTGGGGTTCGTGGTTTCCGAAGCTTTAACTCAAGTATGCACCCACTCTTCGCAAATATATGGTGGGTTTAGAGTGGTAAATTTATGTGAAAGGTTTGGTACCATGTATGTAATAACCAAGTCTTGTTCTGACACAGTCGATTGTTTGGTTTTGACAAGAAAATCACCTAGAAACCATCTGAGTCTCTCGTTTATGATGTCGTTTCCAACAAACCTATGAGTAGTTTATCGAGTTTTGTTGTCATATTGCAAATATTTTCGTCAGACGAAATTAAAAATGGCCGTTTTGGGTTTTCCGAAATGAATTGGATAAAATTACAATCAGGAGGAAACCAGCAAAATAAGAGGCAAGGTTCCGGGGACTTTTAATTAGTTCTTGTTTTTTCATCCGTCTCACGAAATTTTGTTGAGCCGTCTTCATGGAAGGACGACTGACGCAATAATTTCGTTATCTTCTTATGGTTCTAGTAATGTTAGACCACATTCCCGCAACTAGCTTCCTGTTTCTGGAGAAAAATGAGGTTTATTTTTTCGTACCAAAACCAAATGACGATTGCAAATTTGCTTCTCCTTGTAGTGCATTGTAGTATAGTATTGTATAGTAGTAAATATGGTACAGTATAGTAGTATAGTATAGTGCACAGTATAGTCTATAGTATAGTATAGTATTGAAGTATTGACTGGAGATGGTTTACCGGCCGCAATCCTTAGTTAGGATAACAAAAAAATAAGTCCCTAATGGCTTTGTGAGGTGGAGTGTGCATAGTTGAACCGACAATAGGATTACGTGTCACGGAAATCCACCAAAGTCTCGTGCTTTTGAGGAAGGCCCTTGGCAGTCCAAAATAAATATAAGGCACATGGTTTTTTCTTCCGAACTCACCGATTCAGCTGTGTTGTTCATCGATGATAAACAGTATAACCTGAAAGCGTCCATTTGGATTGGCTTCCTATCGGTATTGCAATAGGAAATAACAGAGGAATCGCAGTGTCCAAATTCAGTATTTCAGGCTTCTTTTGGACTGAAACTTTATTTCCGTATTTTACAAGCGTAGGGTGACTGAACCGAGTGGAGGAAACTGTGTCGATCTTTATACCAAAATTGGGAAAGACGTGATGCTCACTGTGACCAAATGAGAAAGGTAAACAGTTCAATTCGTGCTGCTTACTTTACGAGATCAGTATTTCTCCCACAAACCACAATCTCGCTTGGATAAACACACAATCATGGGACATAAAATTCCAAGAAGAAAAATTTAAACAAGGCTAGGCACTTTGGAACAGGGTTTGTGATACCCTTACTGAACGCAAAGTTAAAACTTTAGAATAGCTGTCTAACCCTGCGATAGTACGTCTGTTCATATTTCTGGGCTAAATACTTAGACACCCGTACCAAGTGTTTAACCTGGTCTTCAGTATGACATATCCTAAAAACCTTCCGCACGCAATGCTAACAGTTTATGGGTACTGTGCAGACCAACTGTATATCGAGTATAGACTCAGCGAATTGAAGCCCATTTGATAAATTTTAGAAGCCCAGATGTCTAACTTAAGCAAGCCCATTTCGTGACCTGTTGTGTGAACTCCACCCTCATTCTTTTATTCATTAATATGCCCAAGGAAAGAATTACGTAGTCTTTTAAAATGCTGCCACTACAAACATATATCCCATAAACAAGTGAAATACCGGAGCTTCTGTAATCAGTTATGGGAACTAACGTAAAAGAAATTACAGGAAATGAATGGAAAGGATTACCTTACTGTCCTCATTTTCCATAAGAGGCCGACTGTTGCTATGCTGAAGAAACCTCTCGTGTGCTAGTCACAGCCACTCAACGGGAAATCGATTAGAAATAAAAAGGTAGCACATTCCAAGTTTGCACGTGACTAACCTAAATATGAATTTATGTTACCATCTAAAACCTAATACCTTAATAGTAGGCTAGTTTTATTACCTGTGATGACATATGGTAGCATGTAGCGTTATTTCTGCCATGATGGAGAAATTTTTAGTTTATTTACTTTGTTACTTCTCTGTTACTTCTTTTAGCTTTGTGTGCCTCCCGTTTTCTTGATGGTAATCTCACTGAACGGCAATTGTTTTCTCTCAATAAAAGTGCCATCTGCCCGCGAGATTCGCAAAGATCAATAAAAATAATAATGCCTGAAATTCATTAGAACTGCATGTTGTTTCATATGATACCAGGTTTTTTGTCTTCATAATTCGACATCAATGAACCCAATATAGGCAGACAAGTACCAAGCTAAAGCTGTGAGGGTTTCAGATGGTTGTACTCCTGGGGTCGATTTGGAGCTTAAACTCCTCATTTAGTAACTAAGGCTAAAGCATCGTTAAGAGGAAGTGAAATACCGGCGACGCCTTCCACCATGCAAAATACCGGACTATAAACAGCAGAGTTTTTTCGGCAAAGGTAGGTATGTGTGTTTACTTCACCCGGAAATTGTCCGCTATTTCGCAGCGGAACAACAATTATATTTTCACATCACCGTGACCGTGATTCCAAGAGGTAAACTTTAGTGTATTCTAGAGGAATTCTTATGCGGAATTTGTCGCCGAGAGTCATCAAATTCAAATTCTTCTGAGGCGTCAAATTGGATGGAAAACCTACGATTCATGGTAGGAAAATCAACTGAAAATATTTTATTTCCCTTTTTGTGCACGGTCAGTATGTTGCCGCCGTGTCCGTTAAACGTCACTTGTCGTTCAGTAGAAAGTGGTGGACCAATTATATTTAATGGAAATATATTGAAGCAAGAATCTGCTATATAGATGGTTCTATATCATTTATCTATCGTTTTACCATCATTCTTTTAGCAAAATCTCCAGTTTGGTGAGGTTTTATTCAAAAATAATTTGGGTTTTCGTCATTCTATCCTACTGGAGCTACGAAATCGTTTGCTTGCTTCTTTCAACCATCTCCCAGGCATCACTTGCGTGTACAGATTGCTACTTTACCGTTTTTCTTCCCACTCACTACAATTTTAGTGATCCGACTGCTGGTTCTGCTGGGCTGTGTCTTGAAAAATCTGCTACGTGTGGCGTTGTATCTACTGATTCCGTCATTTAAGGGCTTTCAGTAAGAGGAATCTCAACTGTGAGTGTAAATCTAGTCTCAGGTGAAATAAAATCTTTCCAATTTGAAATATTGGTTAGTTGATAATTTTTCTATTTCTATTAAGACATGGGATCGCATGAGACATCCTCACTGTTTATTTGGTCTTGTGTCCCTAGTAGTTTAGTAACTACCATGCGCTTAACAGTGAAGTTCAACACTGTTAAGTACGGTTGGATTTACGCTGCTCCCAGGCTCTACTCAGGCCTTAAGATATTGAGTCGAAGGAAACTCGTTTTGATCATTGGCCTGTTTACTTCCTTGGTTGGAGGGCGTGAAAAATTTCAACAGGCTCCTTTCCGCCTTTTCTTTACCACACTAGACATGATAGACCCGCCTATATGACAACGAACAACCAGGTGATGGGATAAACGTATATGACTTTCACAGTTTCCGGAGTGCAAAACAGGCAGCAATGGCCAGCAGAAACGGAAATGGCGTTGGACTACATCACTGTCAGCTGGGTAAATGTTTCTAATTAGCCTAGCTACTATATTAACCCCTTCCTGCTTTGTTCAGTTTATTCTTGCGTCATCTGGTTTTAACGGAAAATGTTGACTCTACTGATCAAATAGAAAATCTTTGACCATTGATTGCGTTAGTTACGCTGAAAAAAAGATGGCCTCCCGTTTGCCTGGTTTGTTAGTGATGATGCATAAATGCAAACAAAATTGACGAAATCTGAGATTCATTTACGAAGCTAAATTAAACTATTGAAACGATGTTTCTTTCCGGCTATTGCACGATGCCCATTTGCGTTCATTTGGAATAGCCGAAATAGATGAAATCAAAATACGTTTAAACCAGTTAGTTAATGTATTGGTCAGTTCACCCTGGATTCGCCTTGTTAAACAAGAATAAATTGGAAAACGTGACTGCATTTTTTCAGTTTACTACTTCTGAACAGCATTTGCGTTATTTATGCCAAAACACTTGAGGTAGTACACTGTTCAATGTCTTGTGCTGAAACGGGTAAATGCTGTGAGACGGATCGAAAAAACCCTGCTTGAACTCTCACTCGGGTGCCCTAAACGGACCAAAGTTGTATCTAAACATATAAGAACTAATAGAAGCAAAATGTCAGCATTGGTTTTTCCTTTCTGTCTATCTGGAGTGCTTGTTATAATGTCATATTTACTCGAGAAATATAGCCGTATTACAGAAGCATTTGTATGCACACGGGGTTACCTCCGTATTCTAGTAGCAAATAAAAGGTAGGACTCAAAACCGGTTGCCCGCAAATGTTGCAATTCACAGTTCCAAGAAGCGACACAGCAGTAGTTCTGCCCTGAGACATTCTCGTCGGCGGAATGTAAACGCGTGATAAGTGTTTGAATGAATTGTGAATTGAGCAGCCGTTTTACAACGTTTGTCACGGCCAAAAAAAACATTCAAAATTGCTGCGATATCACTCTATTTGCAGGGAACTCACTCCGCAAGGAACAATGAACCCTCTTCCGGGAGTAATAGTGGGACCAAGTATAAGGGGATAAATTCAGCTTAGTATTTTCTTCGTGTGATTATTTAGAAGCCATATCAGTCGCCAAAGTTGACTGACATGTGCTCTATTCAGAAAATCTGTGGTCACTGTCGGAGGTCATACGTAGCGAGTTAAAATGAGGCAGGTCTTTTGAGAATTTTAAGTGGCTAGTAGTAGGAGCTCAACACGGAAATGGGACCAATGTTTATCTTGGTTTTTGGTAACGTTTAATAATAAACTTCCTTTTGGCTACTAGACATCAGTAGCATTTTATGAGTAGTGCCATATATCCTTATAAATATTGCTTCACATGTGTGTTTCTCCGAACAATGGTGCCCTGAGTAACAGCAGTACCCGGTAAAACGTGTCAATAATTATCTTTCCATCAGCCTGGCAACAGTCAGTCAAGAGTGTATGTTTGATGAAAAATTGTGGTGTTTCGAACTGAGGTCCTTTTGACGCTGCTTATTGGTCAGAATACGTCCTTCAAAAATGAATGGAAAAATCAAAGCTTCATTGAGTAAGGCAAACACAAAGCTGGGGCTGCGTAACTTCTAGTTCAAGCTCTCAATTCTTCAACTCTCCAATAGTTTATCCGGTGATATTGCCTACTTGGCTGTCGAACATGACATTAATCTTAAATGCCAAACGTGGCAATTCTTTCCATGAAGGTACATGATTCCAAACTTGCGCTACCGTAATGATCTTGAAGTGGCTTGGGAAATCGGGCAAAGCACATGGAGGGTGAACTTCCATAGGAAGTGAAATCGTTTTTACTCAGTTACACTATCTAACGTATGATAACTGCATCGTATGGTCAACTTATAGACGGCGTAAGACACAACAGAATATTGATTCCACCCATAATGTGAAAGTATGCATGAGTTTTTGGCAACGGTGCATACTGTTTGATCAACAGAATACTGAGAATCCCTTACAGTTCGTGTTACTGATATTTTTCCTTAAAACCATGAATTTTCTGTTCAATCTTCCGACCAGTGGGCACACGTATGGAAGCATGTGTATGCCAGTATGTAAGTTACAGTAGGACAACCCCAAATTTCTTTCGTTATGCTTGAATTTACGCTTTGGATATCTTGCACTTGATGCAAGTGAGCGCTACCAATGAAAGCTTCAGTCAGCGCCGGATGAACTCTCAAGTTTGAACAGGCGGAAATGTTCATACTCCGGGTCGGGACGCCTTAGTTGGTTACTCCATTCAATTTACCCTCTAACCAGTTAGACACAGATACAGACTGATGAAGGCTGGCAGACAGTTTTTTGGTCGTTTGCAGCCATGGTGTTTGTTGCATTTGCTCGAATGGTCCTCATGTTTTCTCTGACCGATTACCTCATCCGGTCTATCTAGAAGCGGAAAGTACCATACGTTTGCTTATGAGTTTACATACTACAAGCAAGTGTTGAAATTGTGCTGAATATTGAATAAACTAAACAAATTATAACTTAATTATGATGTATCTTTGTTGTAGTAAATACCCTTAGGCACCGTAGACCGGCTAAATATCTCTTCGCTCTGATAAAAATCTAGATGGTCGTAGGGTTTGTTTCTTGGAATGCATAAGATGATGTAACCTAAGGGAGACTTGCTCATTCCATAATTCTCCTGGACGGCAGCCTTTGAGTCTTCGTAACCTGAGTGTTTTTTTCATCAGGAAGAATCCTCTCCTTCTTTGTTTACATGAAACATTCCATGTAGAAACTACTTGTAAGTAGTAAACTTAAATAGTGGGTTACAATCATTATGAATCTAGGGATTCACATTTAGGCCACGGAGCGTTTAAACCATGTTAGCAACGTATGGTAGTTTCCGACGTACAGTCCTGAAGTATGTATGAGTTAGCGAGATGGATGTTTCCTTATTGAGATCCGTGAAATTTGGATGAACACCTGCAACCCTTAAACGCTGCACACTGTGACCCCTGGTTTGCTTCTTCGCATCTAAGTCAGTAACACGTTTTAGCATCCCATCCAATGGAATTACAAGCTGAAAGAGATGCACAAACAAATAATTCTATTATTTCGAAGGTAAAATATCCAGTCTTTTTCATTCCAAATTGAAGCAACCCAGATCAATACACACTGAGTGCATACATTAACTTAGCTGCGCAGGAAATCATACGGAATCTGAAATCCTTTTAATGTCATAATTCAACGCTTATGGCACTTCTACAGTTCCCATTAGATTATTTTGTTTTCTTGGCAGTTAAGCACAAATATATCTCTTGTTTCAAATATCACCAACTAGAAGATTCTGAGAACCAGTCGTCGCATATTTATCAAGAAAAGTGATGGAAAAGTATAAACTGGAAGTAGAAAATTACTACTTGCAACAATCAAACGATGTGATATTATCAGCTATTTTTGCACAGCAAGCTTGAAAGTAGACAGTGGGTTATGTATCCTTATGCCAAATTGGTTTATGTAAAGTCTGTGTACAAATCCGCATTCTGCTGAATCAGTTAGGAGATTCATGTTCGAATGGACTTATTTCCTGGATTTCCTCTGATTTCGATTTAACTCATTTTGCTACACCGAAGTCGCTTTTTAAGTTGCGCTCTGATCGGTCCGTACTATTCATTTAACTTTAAAAAACCCTCAAATATACGTCATCTTCAAACCTATTATTTGCGAATTCGTCCGTCCGTTAACAAAACAATGAACTGAACAATCCGCCTTACAATAACCTGGACAAAGGTATTGACCACTGGTAATAGCCTGGCAAGTAGCCACATGTGGGGCCTTTTCTAATGGCCATCAAAGTTGAAACCAGTGTGACTTGCAGATAACTCCGTGAAAGTCAGAAGCGGATATATAACTGCAACGAAAACGGGCGTACTTCTGAGAGTCTAATGCAGAAAACATTGGGGACGTCCTGGTTGAACTGTACTCCATCCGATAAGCACGCAAGACTGTTTATCGGCTTTCAGTACTTATTGATCCAGAAGACCAAGTAAATATGAAGTTTCAGTGAATGAGCGCGTTAAACGGCATTCACAAACCTGTCATAAGGTTCGAGACATAAGCAGATAGAAATCAGTTGCTGAAAGCTCTTGGATATCTGAAAACACAACAAGCACCAAAAAATAGGTCCACTAAAAATTGGGGTTCATTTGAAGCCTTCTGAGATACGGATATCAACATTACCTGGAGGTACCTTCATTTAGTGCCTTGAAGATACATTTTCTCCTCGGAAATATAAGCTGAATCACAACCCTAAATTAGGTTAGCTGTGCTACTGTTAACGGTCAGCCCGCACCACACAGCAGGATGTCACTTCTGGAACGACAAAAAGGTTAACTGGATGCGCCATGCAATATGCATCCGCTGGTTCATTCTGGCGGTTGCGCACAATCGATAACGAACACAGAACCCCGCTGTGCTTCCAAGAGTGACTTGTTTGAAGCTCTACAGACCTGCTTTCTTGGTGGGTTTGCGTGCAAGGCTTTCTTTCTAGACCATTTTTTTGAAAAGTCGCTACAACTTAAGTGAGAAAAATATTTGATTCTCCCTATTTTATAAGATCATCAATCGTTTGGGATACTTTCAGTCGTATAACTTCATTTAAGCTGTATGCCGAAGGAAGACGGTTTCGATGTAAGATGTTTTGGAAATCACAAGATGTTAGGTGAGGCTTAATAAATCGTTTTTCTCCGGGTTTGCTTGAGTGCCTTATCCGGAGGGTATAACCTCAATCTGGGTGCTGAATCTATGGTAGTAGGCCTGTTATATCCACAATCTGCGAAGACATTGCATCGCATTGCCAGAGGTCCAAAAGACTTTGCATTGTACCAGCTCTCAAGCTGGCAGTAGGAAAAGGACCTCAGTCAAAAAAGTCCATAAATTTTCTTGGATAAGCAATACCGTCTCTAGCTTGAGCTTTATTTGACCATGCCAAACAAGTGGCGGAAGTAACTACACAGGTCACCCGTCAGCGAATGTACTGATCTTTACATGCACTTCAATTTATATCCTTTCCTTGGGATGGGGACCAAAGGCGAAAAGCATTTGAAAGATTAAATATTTTCGGCACGACAATGTCACTGCTAATCAGTGTTCTCAAGCGCGACGGTTAAGAGTGATCGCAATACTATTTCAGGTCACCATGAAATTTGTTTTACAATCCAACTAAATTTTGAAACGTACACCACTGGACAAGTCTTCGGATACGAAGTTAAAGACAGTGGTTTGAGTAATGCTGGTGATATGGTTCATTTGCGGGATGCATAGAATAAAAATATAATTAGGCTTGGAGTTCAGCACAAAATATATTTGACCTTCGGGGAGCAACAGAACCGTTGATAATGGCCGAGATTTAAGCTTACGCTCTGATTAGTTGATTAAATCAAGGAATACTAAATCTTAAGGCATTTGCACGTGTTCAAACAAGTAAGCTATCGATACTTCTTGGTTCCGCCATACCGGCATAAGCCTTTGTGCGATGAATGTCCATCACAGAATACTGATGGTCAGTAATTGATAGTAACCGACGACGTTGTGCTTGAATACAACTATACGGGTGACGCCATTTTTTCCACTGATTCACGTGGAGATAAATAAAGGTTGTGTTGAAACCCATGGTACTTGGGATTTTAAAACAATGTCACTTAAATCTGAGAGAGGAGCTGAGGGTAGAATGGCGATCATATCCCCGGATTAATTTGAGGATAATAATATGAGATAAAACATCTACCACTCATTATTTTACGCAGAGGCCTTTTGTTACGACGTCGATTTTGCCAGCACAAACGTGGGTGACAATCACGAATTCAATGAGTTTGCTTTGAAAACCATGGTGAATTCATTCAGTAATTTTCTCACGACAGACAGTAGCGCTACTCGACACACAGTGATCCAGAACGTTTATCAGAACCCAAAGGTACGTTGTGTTCGCGATAAATCCAAAGAAGACAGTCGAATATGGCGAGAGATTTCAGCAACTGCTTTGTTCAACTTTGATTTACATAATCGTTGTATATTACTGCACTTTTTCGCATATGGGTTAACTGGTTTTGCAGCACACAAATTGTCGCCAATTTATGGAATCCTAAACATCAAGCTTCTTGTCTTGCTACCATTGTTTCTTGTTCTTCAGCAAGATTGAGGGATTTCTTGAAAGCATCTTACTGAAATCCTTGCTTTGTAACTTGATAGCACTTCAATCTTCGTATATTTCACGTATCACAAAAAATCTGCCCAAAATATTCAGTCATAATCAGAAGAAGTTTGTTGACGAGAATTGTTTTTCTTAAGTCAAATCGATGGCCTTTGAATATGAAGGTCAGTCAGACCCAATGGCCTGCATTTGACTTAAAAATGATTCCTAAGACATTTTAATTTATTCCACGATGACTGCGTACATATAGTTATCGGCTGTTTTTAGCTTGATGGAATTTCCATTAAGTATTAGTGGTCTTTGATCTGGAATCTAATGAGGATTCCGATGTTTCGAGTTAACCCGCTGCATTCATACTGTCCGCATGTGTGATAAATCCCAATGCGCGCCTGCACCAAACGTTTAGCCCACACTCCCGGATAAACTTGGCCTCAGTGAAATCATCAAAATCTCCATCTACAAAGCTAAACTGACGACTGAAATGATGAAGGTTATTAGACTAACCTAAATTTTAAGTTTATTTATATCGTAATACCTTATTTTGATTATTCCACACAAGTACTTGTAACTTTTCATTCGGAATTTGTCAACAAAAACTGCAGACATTTTTTACAGCAGTAAAGGGTTGCTATGTAATCGGTCCAAAAGTTGTTTTGATGTGTCAGAAACAAGACCGCATAAATCCATATTTTCAGTTGTCCGTGCCTAATCCTACCAGAGCTAGAGGCTCACAAAATTTGGTTTGGAGGAATACGTCTGTAGGTATATGTGCACATGTATGCTTCTACTGCTCATCCTATGGGAATAAATGAGCCCGTAGGCTTCGTGTCTCGCATCGACCATCCAACCAAACAATCAATTAGAGCTTGTGAGAAAACCCTGACAATTAAAAACATGATAAAACAACACATATCAGTATGTGATTCGCATAATCTGTATTTAATTAGTTGTCTCCATATGCACAGAAGGATCTCTTGTTCCGTTTAGCTTTCCTTACTAGCCAGAGGAGGACTGGCAGCTTAGAAACCAAAACGACGACTAAGTAAGTTTGTTTCTCCGCCAACCGTGCATTAGCCAGGTGTGATGGACTAATATCCGAATAAATAGTGGAAGGAAGATAAGTCAGTACAAATCTCTGGCCACTTGAAGTTTACAGGCAAGTGAAGGCACTGTGTCCGATCAGCCCGTATCACCACAGTGCCTTTGCAGCACTCTTACAACTGTCAGTTAGAATAGGACCTAACCCAAAGCGGCAAACAACTTTTGGCAAATTGGGATCCATTTCCTATCATGCTTAATAGGATATTCAGCCACTTTCAATAAAACCATGAAAACTTCAGACGGAATTTTGCGTTGCATTGCTTGGCTTGTTTATCTTACCCATACAACACTGTGGTAGAGCAAAATGCCCATCATTTAGGCGTACAAATGTAATGACTTATTCAATGGTTTAGACGTTTTCAGCTAGAAAGTTGTTTCCCCGAAGTTGGATGTCGAGGCTATAATCATCAAGGTTTAATCTGCTTTTTGCGTAAATAAGCAAAATTAGTAGAAATGCTCGTGACCGAATCTAGCTTAGTTTCTTTCGGTGAGCTATATTCCTCTTGAAACACAACATGGGGAATTCTGAAAACTGAGTGGAAGTTTCAAGGCTTGAGGAGTGTATGCCTAATCACTCCAGTTAACTACTGAGCTTACAGTTATTTTGCTAGCGACACTGACCCTTAAACCGTTTACAACTATGTTTGTAAAACATATTTTTTTCATTGGATTTGTTATCCTGATTTCAGTTATGTCGTACAAGCTGTTGGCCGTTTTGAATTTGCCGTCTCGGAAACTTGTTCTGTTTTTCTCGTACCAATCTCTTATTTTTTTTCGAAAATGCCTACGTTTGGGTGCTACCTCATTTCGAAAAATGGTACTCAGCTTTTAAGCATATGTTTGACTTTGTGACTGAAGCATTTACTCAGATCTACTTGCACAAATTTGGTTTTTCATACTGTTTCGTTCGAAAAGGCAATCACCTGTTTTCCTCTCAAGCAGCGTACTTGGATGATCCACGTCAGATCTAAAGATACTTGCAAACTTTGAACAAATCTTATTGTCGATTAACGTTCGCCAACTATTTAGAAGACCGTGTACTCAGCATATGTAAGGAACGTAAAATAACACCCAGTGCATGACTCTGACATCCTGGCACTCGTTGCAAAGTGAACATTGCTTAGTTAATGTTCATATTGGTGTGTTCCAAACAGTGTCAGACGGCAAAAATTGAGCAAATGTTGGTGGACGTTTCTCATGAAGGACTTAAGAGGCTCACTTGCGCACACAGTGCAAAGGAAGCAGTGTTTTAACCGGTGACAGTGGATCATACGTGAAAATCATAGGCAGTCTCAACTGTATCAGCTTTTGCTGTTTCCCTCTTCCCTGTCAAAATGCCGTTGACACCAGCCAATTTTTAATTTGTATCCTGAATACGGGCGATCATGACATGAAACTTAGAAGTGCTTTAAATGTCATTCCCATTGAAGATGTCAGTCACCTCATCAGCAATAAACCATGTTCCGAGGACACACTAGTTCTAAATGCTACACTCTCGATGAACGGAAAATTGGAGGACGTGGGAGATGTCGTCAAATACTGGACGCGATGACATGATGAGTTAGTTGGAGAAACTGTGTGACTACGCATTGAAGGCGACAGATTTGACGTACTAGCGCCACCAACTTCATGATTGAGGCATGTCTGTCATTGTCATTAACCGTTGATGACTTCGATCTCAGGGTCCCCAGGGTTGGGTGGTTGTCAGCCAGCACGAGTTTATTGGATAATGAGTTCATACTACGTTGACATGTCATAAAATATCCACTGCTTGGTCCTTTCGCTCAGCACAGGGTTCGGTGAAATAGACCTGGGAACAGACAATCCTCTGGTATTGGCAGTACAATTCCCAACCAGCCTAACCTAGGGAGGCTGAGTAAGTCCCCCATTGTTGAGAACATCTTTTTCCTTAAAATCTTCTGGTTAACCTCAGCGTACTTTCGGATTTCAAGAGACATGGTTGTCGCAAATGGCTCAGTTCATCATTAAAACTTTCCGACTGCCACTGGACGGTGGATAGTAGCCCAAAGAATCGTAAACAGTAAATTCATGTGAGTGCATTTTTGTCCACCATAACTTACAATAACTGGTTTCTTCATATGTATCATCTAAATGTTTGGCACCCTATGCAAAGTACGCATTCGAGCCTTGCTCATTAGTCACTCTGACTTGAAGGCTTAAGTTACCCACTTATGTATGTAGTGTCAGCGGAAGACTTTCAAAATCTGGTCGTGGTAGTTCTGAGTGTAATTCCGGTAGCAGACCTAATACAATTTCTCATACTATTCTAAATACTGCTGGATGTTATTTTCTTCCATTGTGTGCGAGTTGTGGGTGGGAAAAAGTTGACCACAACTGCAAACCTGTTTTCTACAAAAACTAAACAGCACCATTAAGGATATGAGCCGAGAGATCAACCGCCTAGCTGCTGGCGAGCCATTAATCCATAGAATCCCATCTGAAATTCTGGTTTATGAAATTATTCAGCTGAATGGGCTGGTATCGCAGTGTACTGTCTGGACATTGCTGCTGTCGTTAGTTGCAGCCCATGACCTGTTTTTCCCATATTAAGGCTCGTCAGGGAGCTCAGCTCCCATATTTCCTCAACTAAATTTGCGAAGTGAACTCACTTGCAAACCAATTTGGATTCAAGGAGAGATGCAGCTGAATCCTTCTAAAATTCTCGTTTATGCTTGTTGAATATAACTTATGATAATTCCCCCATTAATTTGCTTACTCCGCCTATGTACTTATGATCACCAGTTGTTTTGCTTATCCGTACCAGCCACTCATCTTGCCGCATTGGACGTCCTGTCCGACACTTATGCATTGGCATGTCTGTATGCGAATGTGCGCAGCTGACCTACTTACCCATGCTCTTTCGTCTCCCGTTTGCTGCCCTTGACTTGTTTTCTCGTGAGTTCCGTGTGATCACACGGCCAAGGAGAATCAAGTAACTGTCGTCGGAAGGGACGACCGCAAAACACACTACTGAGCCATCATTCCGCTCGCCGTTGTTTGCTGTGCGGCGTTGACACTGCACTGTGCTGGGCAGTAACAGACCTGTGCACTTGTTGACTCTACAAACGTGAACAATTGAGGTTTGTTGTACACATTTGCTTACCCTTGTATTAATAGTACCGTAGAATTTCGAACCCAATTCTTCCTTTTGATATTCGGGATTGTCGAACCTACGAGTCACTCGAAGTTCCAAATCGGGAACATCAACAAAGCTATTTTTCGAAGGAATGTGCTGCACAAGAGCGGCCTCACGTTTAAGCTGATACCTAATGAGTGGTTTTCCTTCTATGATCTATACTGAGGTATCCCAAATAATGTACCAACAGAAACATGGGGCTGCACATTCAGTCGCAGAATGTCATCATAAAACGAGAGGTTCAGCCGAATTCAGTCGAATATCTCACTAAAACCAAATTAACTTGCAAATCAGAAAATTCAGCAAATTCTATCCAACTTGGTTTCAAGTAAAATATAAGGTTGACGGGACCTCGGGGATTGTGTCCACCTGAATAGCCGTAAAAATTACGAAATCGATCATGGTGAATCGGTTATTTCAGATAAACATTTACTTACATGTGAAATGGCCAATTTGGAGTCATATATAGATGTGGTATGTTTAAGTAACTATGGTCGATTTTTCCCCGCGTGTGTTCTCCATTCATGGGAATGAGTTGGGTTCTCATATATGAACATAGATATCATTGTGATAATTCGTTACACGTTCTTCCAGGCCACCAGAAATTATTGCATCAAAATGCTTGGTTCTTTGGTGTATGAGCCAAATACTGGAGATATGAAGTATCATCGGCCCACACATTTCCTGAGAAACTTCAAACATATATCGAAACAGCCACACAAATAAATGATAGAAAAGTTCTTTGGCGACAGCACATGCGCACTAGAAACGCTATCTATATAGAAAAGAAGTCTAACACAATGAAACTACTCTGTGTGTTTTCGGTAAGGGACAGATAACATAGCTGTTAAAATTACTACCACCTTGCCTACTGACTGATCGAGCCAAGTGCCAAACTGGGTTCTTTATTTCAGTCAATGGAAGGGAATGCACCCTTGACTAAGGAACAAAACGCGACTGTTCGCTGATATTATAATTTGGTGGAGAAGTAGAAAAACAGTTGACCGAGCTTGGAAATGAATAGTCAGCAATGTAGACAAAATTACTCAAATAAATAAATACTGGAGCACAGCCCAGTAATACGAAAATACAACCGGGTTTCACTAGTTCTAGGCCAAAAACACCTAACTCTACCGTAGTCTGCTCTACGAATAAGGCACTGTTGCGTGTTGGTTTCCAGTAAACTTTGTTGAGATGTTGCCTTCAAATTGTTTTACGACAGCTAAGAAAATGCGTAACGGACGAGGCCTCTGAATACAGCGTATTCTCTCATGGGCTAAGCACGTTTCTATACTGATGAAGGTACGCAAACTGTTAAAGCTTCGTATTATTTTCCACAGATGGCTTTCCACTTGAAAAGATACGGGACTAACTAAATAGTGGGAATCCAGCGAATATCTGTGAATTCATTAGCTCAGCAGGGGAGAATAATTCTAACAGTTTTCCCCATCCATCTGTCTGAGAACTCATCAACCGAGTAGTCAGACGTCACGAGATAGAGTGGCGTGGATTTCATGAAGGGAAAGGTGGCGCAATGCCGCATTAGAGTGTGAGTTAATCACACTGTTGGTCAGCACTCGTGGTTAAACCGATTATTCTTCAACGACTTTCCGGGAGGTTGCAAGTTCGAATCTCACTGAAGATTCGTTAGAAGCTCTTTGTTCTTTCTTTCTAGGTATGATGAAACAGATGCGTACATAGGCCCCAGTTGCAGGACGGAATCTCGATTAGAGGTCCGTCCGAGACTACAAGCAAGTTCTTCGACCAAACGGAACATTTTTAACAACATCAGTCCATACTAAACATTATTGCGCTTCCTTAGCAAGCATAATTTAATGCGCAAAAATCGGTCGGGTGCAATCACTACAAGGCATCCGTCGCAAAACGGGTTCTAATGTGCTTCTTGAACCGCATCCTGCTGGTCCGGTGGGCAAAACATACTTGGCTGTCTGCTCGCAATTAATATCCTGTACGTTGTCAACAGTCAACCAGTTATCATTAACAACCTCGCAGTTTACTCCTGATGTCAAAGGTTTCGGTTAACAAAACGGCTCAGTGTCTGTGGCCTGAAGTTTCTGACATGGACAATTTATGTTGAACTTTTTCCCTCGTATATAGCATCAACATTCAGTTACTCAGTTCATCCAGTTATTTTAAGGCGTGCCCCTTCACTTAAAATGCAGATTTACCAGGATTTATATTTTGAATGCTCCAAATAACTGTGATGGAAACTGAAAAAATGGGAAAAACATCCATCGATTCAGGGTGTCAGAAGCAGTGGCTATGATTTAAGAGTATAACTGCCTGCCTGACGTCCGAACAATCGTTCACGGCTAGATGTCTGTTTTCTCGTGCCAATCAGCGGTAAGTTTTCCACGTGCCACTTAAACGCGCGCTCTCTCTCTCATTGGTCACGTCGAGTCGCCTACGCAGGCGTCCGAAACACGTGGTCGCTTCCGTTGGTCGATTCAGTCAGCGGAACAGCGATTGACTCGGTGTGCACTAGGCGGAACTTAGACGTGTGCTACAGTAGTAACGCTGGCAAGCTTGTTAGTTTTGGGAATAGAGCTGGCCAAATCGCACAGAAATGGATGCTTTTATCGAGGCATTTTACGCTATTGACGTGGACCGTTCAGGTAGGTTTATAAAGTGTGGTGAACTGCTGAATATTTGGACTGTGCAATATTTAGCCATGAGTCGAAAGTACACATGTGAATTATGGTGCCTTCTAAGTTTCCCACTAAACACATTTGTTTCCGAAATTTGAAGGTCTTATTAAAATTAACATATTATGAGTCTATCTACCAGGTGTGAACCATTGCCTAAGGCATTTAAACGCCACCGAAGTTTGTAAATGATCTAGGACAATTTAGTTTGCTCAGTTTCAGTTTGCTCATTGGTTTGACCACTGATTTTTGAACATTATGGCTCGTTAAGTGCGAACTTTATTGTTGGCTGTAAACTTCGTTAGGCTGGTATGTATGCTGCTGCCTGCCACACAAGAATTTACTCGCTATTTCTTCTTGAAGGGAATAAAACAAAATTGCCCATTGCTGTGAAATGAAAGTGGTTTGTGGCGTTATAGAGAAAACTCACCAAGCCCTTTTGTTTACGGTTTCTGCTCATATTTGGTAAGGTTACATAAAGATCAGTCTGTCTTCATAACGGGAGAAGACGGATACTGTCATGTGGATAAGTGATATATGCGTAAAGAAGGTCCCCCCCCCCGGAGAACTGTATTATTTCCATCATATCCTTTCTGAACTTGTCTAGTATCCGGCTCACCCGAGTCCCAAATGTCACACGCAGCGTTTACTCAGCATTGGAGTATGTACTTGTGATTTTCCCGCGGACCATGACCTAGGACATGACCAAGGTCAACTGCTGAGTGGTTAGTCGTTGAAAAACAACCTGAAGAGCAATCCCAAATAAAAAATGGGACAAGGCCACAACTTTCATCCTGACAACCTGAAAGTTTAATTTGAAAGCAGACTCCAGAATTCGGGGGATGAAGTGGCAGCTCCCACACATGATCTGTTTGAACAGTCGCGACAAAATGCATCCTAACCGAACCAGTTTCTTTCGGCAGCACCAAATACGCACAGGAGTGAACATCACAAAGTTTCAAGCTTTTACGAAGGCCCTTACTGGACGATGAAACTTATCCTGATTGACCGTAATGTCGTTAAGCACTACTACGAAGGACCTTATTACTGGTATGCTTGACAGTGGTGACTTGACCGTCAGACACATGAAGATAATATATATATTAGGGAAGCATATGTGTAAACTGGAAATACCTACTAGTTCCTGGATTATTTTCACGGGTTTAACCACTGCGTGAAAAGCACCCTATATTTCCGATATAACTGGCAAGTCCTCTATAATTGCTAATATCTGTAAAGACATTTTAGCCAGGCAGTCGGGGACCAGAGGAGTAAATCGTGAATGAATATGAGGGAGGAAGAAAACATGAATGTCAGCCGCAAAATATACAGCCTTTTGGTTTTTGCAAATTTTAATCTGTATGCAGAAAGCCTCTATTAAAACAAAAGATAAGTGCAATATGCGGCTCTTGCCTTCCTCCAACAATGTCCGTAATAATTTTGGTATTTGCTTCCTTTCAGAAGTGGCCGGATTTAGTGCTAACCTAGATTCTGACCGGTTTTCAGAGCTGGGTTGTCTGTTTAATGCATATGGATTGCTGACATAAGTTTTGATATATTTCTTCATTCCCCCCAGCATTGATTTCAAAACAAATGATTTTCAAATTGGTGTGGAGGTCTTGTAGCAGTTCCGTCAGCATCCCATACAGCTATACACATAACTTCAGGTAAGGGACCAGCGTACGAAATAGTCAGTCCTCCGGAGATATCGTCCATAATGTTCTGCCACCTTTTCAATGGTTAGGTCCCTCCAAAAGTGATTAATTCTCAAATGAGTCTCCTTGTTGTGTCTATTTGTGGGTCGATTCCTCAAGAACTGGCTGTATTTGCGTAAGTTACGCTTGTTTGGTGGTAACGGATTCCAATGTAAAACCAAGATTGTTAGAACAAATGTGCAAACAAAGTTTGTCTGTGGTGCCTCTGAATAGATTTGCTGAAGTGTTTCAAGAAATCACCTAGAAGTATGGGGGGTGGTAAGATCATTGCCACTGTTTAGCCCGTTACTATCACAGTAAAATTCCATTCTGAGGTAGGTTCTCAACATCAGTTTTTTGCTTAAACTATTCGACTAAAAGGATTCCGGTTGAATGTTTGAGCCGCTGACTCCTTGTTCTAGAGCTGAAAGTGGTTAGAGACCGTTTCGCTGTCGAAAAACGCTCTCTTAGAGCATAATAGCATTTGTGAGCTCTGTACTGTTCTTCACTGCTTCTTCACCTGATCAAATATACCTAATTCGCTCTCTGATATTAGTATTATCTCTCCCTGTGCACTTTTAACGACGACATTTCGTGACACACATTTGTACCATTCATCAGCATGACGGTCAATGTACTTTTGTTTACAATCTGTTAGGTGGGTATTCTTTGGGTACACGGTGATCTGGCCGTTACTTTAGCAATTTGTCAAAATATCGGTAGCTGTGGTGTGTTTATTGTATAGTGCTTGGTGGCAGTTAACCTGTTCACCCAACCTGACAGTTAACTGCAGATGTTTCGTCAAATTCGTGAGTGCGCGATTTAGTGAGTGGTTGGGTTATTCATCCAACCATGCTTTAACGGGATTTTTACTCCCGGGTGTTACTGACCGAGTGTTTGCATGCTGAATGCCAAGGCTGGCTGGCAATTCATTGTCAGCCGGCCAAATGCCAGTGGTCACTACGCTTTTAGCCAACAGAAAATCAAATCTTCCACTGTTAGTCTGAAAGCTGCTGGAAACAGCTATCATCGTATCCTTGAAAATGTGGATGCATTGTTGCCAGTGAAGTGTTTCCCTCACTTGTCCATACACAGGTAGTTGGTCGTTGTTTTTTACATCAAGACCAAGACGGTCTTATGACCTCGAATTTTCTTCCAAAGCATTTTCCATTAACTTTCAAAAATCCGGCTTCATATTGTGAGGTTATTATGTAACATGAAATGTAAACTTGCCTCACTTTTTGATTGCATATTTCGCATATCGGAAGATCACAAAAGCGTTTGTCCTAAATTTATGCACACATAGCAGCGAAATTCCTCATGCCATGAAATCAGTGTAAAGAAAGTTCTTTCATTCATTCCGTAAGCTCTTTCAATGTCTGGGATCCATTAGTTCAATACGGTCAAGTCAAAAGTAAACACTCAAGCTTTTTTATATGTGCTGATGATTTTACCTCTGCATTTACCTTTGAAATTCAATTTATGAGATTGACAACGAAAGCCTTTCGTTTTCAAAGTATCTCATCCAAAAATATATTTAAACTTTTCGTTCAAATCTTACGAATTTTGATTCCTGCTCACCAGATTCCAAATCGTCGTACAGTGCAACTTATCGATTTGAAATTTTTGAAGACCCACCTTTTGATAATCCGATATAACTTATGATAAGTTGATTTCTCTGAACCTCTATTGCTCAAGTATAAAACAGTGTGATAGGTTTTTCGTCCTGTAAGTGCTGTAAGTGAATCCAATCTTTGCTGAAAAGCCGGAAGTACTGCCATTTTGGAGTTGAGTGTTTGCTCTTCAGCTTTTCAGTACAGATTGGCTTGAATTACGGGCGGAAATTTCCAATAAACATCTTATCTCCTCACAAAACCAATAATTTTTTTCAAGTTTCATGAAACACAGGGTTGTTCCACCTTGTCACCATTTGGTTTCTGCTTCATAGTGATGATACAATTTGCACGTTGTTCCTAAAACATTGTGCTCCTACTTATCGTGAGGTTGTCAGTTGTAAAATCTGCTAACTCATCTAACTAATCTAACTCATCTAACTAACTCATCTAACTGACCATCACATTAGAATACAACCGAACCGCAGCACCATGCGAAATACATAATAATGTTTAAACGCATGTGTGTCTTTGTGCGTCTGGGATTGCAACCCGATAGATTCCTTTGTGTGCGCGGTAAACGTGCTAACTCAGAACTCCATTTCGACGCAATTTGACATATACGATATAGTAGGGATTTTCCAAACGTGCAACCAACTAAACATTAACTTCCTTCATTTGAGAGCTCATCGGACAGAATTAAACTTACTTATTTACTTATTTATTTACTTATTTACTTATTCACTTACTGTACAGCAGTTCGTTTCTAAGGCGACTTTCTGGTTTATGTGAATTTCCAAATGCTGGAAGTGAAAAGTTACCGGCTATCCGAAAGTGGTCTCTTTGTTACATGTTCTGCAGAAGGCCTTTTCTAGGAACCTTAATATCCATTTGACGTTTAACAGCAGACTTTGATTGACCTAAGGGGGTGGTCGTACAAAATTTCAATGATGATGGGGCTGGGACGCGGAAATGCTGTTTTCAAACATTGAGCAGTCGCCCTCCGCTGTCTGGATAAGAAATACTCGTCTCCATGGGGTCACACCACTTCAGCTATCTTGTAGCCAAATGCGACGAACAAAATTTAATATAAAAGTGCCACTGATGGTTTACTACGTAAAACATCTTTCTCAACAAGAAGTGTGGCAGTTTTTTTCTCAAAATCATCAAACCCTTCCAACCGGATGAAAGAAATTTGAGAATCCAGCCAGAGCAATAAATGCTTCATTCTTGTTCAAATGGTCCTCAAAATGACAAGTAGCACTACAAGTTATTCGTTTCTGTGCCATCCCAGTTTTCATTCACGGAAGTAACAGATTATGGGTGCACGTATGGTACATTTCAGTGAGATATACCTGGAAGGCTTGTGTTTCACATTTTATGCTGTCATAGCGAAACATAATAAGGAATACAGCCATCACTTTCCGGGTGGTCAGCAGAAAACACAAGACTGTAAATGCCATAAAAACATCAGTCTTCGCCCATTTTAATTTTCATCACTTGGCCACTGATATTTATTCCCCCTCTAGTAGATGTGCTTGCAGCTCCGAGCTGAAGAACTGTGCCAGTTTTTCAATAAAATGTATGAAGTAATTGAGTGAATTGTTGCCAAAATGGGTTAATCCGTACAGCAGATACGCGTGTAAATCAATTCAGTTTTGAATGTCGTCTAAGATAATTAGCTAGATTCACTATTCATTGTTGGATTTTTAAGTGATCTTTAAGACTGTGTCTAGATATTCGGAAAATCCATTGTTTGAGATCTTTGAATCCACAAAGCGTTAGACATGTACAATGCCTTCGTTGTTGTCGAATAAAACGTGACTACTTATTGATTACTGCTATAGAATAAGCCTAAAGTTCTGTAGTTTAGCTAATTTGTGACGGGCAGGGGAAAAACGTTCCTGGGAAAAGTAGAGTCCTCCCTTGAAGTTGACAATTTGATTCTAACCAGACGCTTTCATAGCAAATATCAGTCGTTATCGCCAAGTGAGAGATACCTAGCACAATGTAGGCTAAGCTAAGTGCACATTCACTTGAGATTTACTGGAAGATATTGACCGCCCTTGTATCTTGGTGCTCACTATTTCTCATACTTCACACACTCTAGCATGTCCGTGCTTGCGTGACACGCTGCTATCTTTACGCCTGCAACATGAACAACAACTGGTTTTTGTTCCGCTTGACAGCTCGGTATACCTTCCGATGTTGAAAAAGACAGTGCAGGCCAAACTAGTGAATACACAATTTGGTGTGTACTTTACAAGAAAAAGAGGACAGAGTTTAGTAGCGTTGATGACAATTAGAACTTTTTGATATCCGTTGCATTGACAGTTTTATCCCAGACGAGGAACTTCAAGTTCTAAATACTGATTACCGGACTAGCCGACTACGTGAAAGTGAATTTGGAAATTCGAAATGCACTACCTAACATTCCCCTCTAGCTAAATGCACTGCCTAAAACGACTGCTCTAACGTGACCCTCCAGAGTACAACCGAATCTAGTACAATGAAATCAGAATGGCTTTCCGTAATCCTTGAGTGAAATTGAACAAGTGAAATTCAACGAACTGAAGCAGTTCGTTATGGATTGCATATTTCAGCTGGATAATAACATATGGCCCACTGCTATCAGATTTCAGGCTTATCAGGAAATAGGACTAGGTGAAGAAAGAACGGTAAGGAAGCTCGAAATGTTATTCAAGAGTAAGGAAGAGATTCCGCCTAACAGCCGGTACGGATCTCCAGTCAAAATCCACCGTAAGTTGATAACCAAATGTTCCATGTCATTTGGCAGCATGTAGCATAATGCTGCTATAGTTCCATACTCTTGCGTTAACGCTTAGCGCATTAGTAGAACAGCTGTTTCTTGACAACTATTGACCACGTTGACTTTCTAACGTGTATGAGCTCTTCGGGAATATAATCTTGTTGAAGAAGTTCGCCATCTTTTCAGGTAACAGAAGTAACAGGCAACAAAAGCAACACTGCCTAACAGTCCGTGTAACTTGTTTCCAAATTTTGAGTACACATGTTAAGAAGCAGCTGAACAGCATGGATTTATGAGTTGAGAGGGTTTGACGTGGGACAGAAGGCTGATATCTCAGGAACGCTGTTTGATTCCTAAGATGCTCACTGAACTTGGCAAACTCTGATGCGAACGTTTTGTTTTGAATCGATATAAGAGAACCAGTGCCTCACTAGGTAGTAAGCGTCAAGTTTAGAGGTTGTGTCACTGTGTAGGTCCAATGAACCTCACAGCGGGTAGCAGGTATTCTATTGGATTCAATACAGTGTGAGTCAGGGAGCCAAGGATTTTAGAGAGGGAAATTCGTTTAGTTATAACACCTATTCAAAATAACTTTGCTATGAGACGTGCTATGTGATTGGAAAGATTCTTCACTCGAGCCTAACCAGGTGTGCTTTACCATAATGCTGAGCTGATATTTCGAGGCCTTACTGTACCGCAATGAACTTCTCCGTGTGATAAGCCGATAGTGAAGGCAGAGAAACAATTAAAAGTCCTCTATTTAAACCAATCATCATTGGAATAGTAAGCAGAGTTGATAATTTTTAATAGAGTTCATCCTGCCAGTGAAACCAATCTACGTTGAAAAGCCAAGAAGCCTTGTACCGCTGTTTCATCCCTACAGGGAATTACAATTATTGATCATTTTATGGAACTCCTGGAGGATTCAAACCCACAATGTCTCAGCTCGTGGTTTGAATAATTAACAGCTTAGCCGCGAGCTGCTGAATAGACGGCGCCTAAACAAGTATAGCACCTCTCATCGAAAGCGTAACTCCTCAACCTCATACTGGTTAAAGACATGTGATCAAATGTATTTACCTGCGGTGCGACCTACGAGCTGCAAGATTTGAAGGCCCACTTGTTTCTTACTCCAACGGATCTAAGGGCTTGTATACCCACAATGTTGAATTAAAAATCACTGAATTTCCTAATCATTGTGTTTGACCTAGGAACCGTAATATATGTTGCACACGCTTTGGACTGACGATACTATTTTTATCCTTTCGCACATGTGATTTCCCATTGTGAATTTCCTTCTTTTTATGGTCTCGGCAAGTACGAACTAAAATCCTTTGTTTTACAGGATCGCCTCTGGTCACAAAATTGTCCTCTGTCTTAATCCTTTTAATCAAAACAGGGTGAAAACATCAGGGGCTACAAGGTATAGAACAGGCAACCGTGTGACACAGCACAAATATTCACATCAAGGTTGTCTGCTCTTTTTGGCGGTTCCCACAACGCACGCAAAGCTCTAACCAAGATTGATGACGCCGAGGTGATTCCACAAGATAACATCTAATAAGTTCTCCAGTTGAAGTTCCGATTCAAGAGTAAACACAGGCTTAACTGCATATCGTAGGGATCATCCTTCATTCAGCTACTACGGTTTAGGTCGTGTGGTCAAGAAGAAATATCGCGGGTTGTTCTGCGCTTGTCCACCCCTCCACCCCGAAACAGTTTTTCTCTTATGTTAACGGTGAGGTAATGAATGGGACACTGTAGGTTTTTGAATCAAACTCTTGCAAAGTTCTCACAAACCTTTCGTCACTAAATGATTTATCTGTTCACCGGTTCTCAGTGGGCACAGTTGGTGGGTTTGTAGATGACGTTTTCACAATTTTCAGCCCAAAGTTGATGAACCTCTTTGTCGTGGCAGACGATTGTAACATTATTAGGCTGAAATCAAGCAGCCAGTCAGAAACATTATCCAACTTGACTACACTCCCGTCAACTATCAAAACTATCCGAAACAAGGTTATTGCTTTTATGCCCACTCACTTCCGAATTTAAATGGATTGGCAATTTCCGGTGTATGAAGGCCACATGTCTTGTGCACTTGAAAGATACTCTCTGCCCCTCTCCTATACCTGCATACTTGATGTAGTACCCTTCTTCTTTAACCCCAATAATCATCCATGTGTCTTATTCAGTCGGTATTGTTCTCCAGCGTTGTAGCGTGTTACCTTATTCTTCAGAGCTAAACCGTTTGATAGTACGGAATCAAAACAACGCCAACTTCAGACTTATATATGCGAATGGGCAGGGGGATATTTGAACTAAATTTTGTAATTGTGTCCGAAATTAAGGTACGGTTTAACTGCTAATTATTTAGTGTTACATCAACTATTTTCTACCTCAGCTGTAAAGAAGTTTGCATTAAGCCGCTCATAGCAGCTAGTTTCCGATCTCTTCTTGACTGACTGTCTTTTCAGATGTTCGGATGCCCTCTATTTTGCCTGCTTAAAACGACATGAGATTATATACGCTCTAGATTCGCATGTGCAGTTTACTGCCTTATCTGAGGATAAAAGTAAATCGGTTGTTCAATGCACTTTATTGATTCTTCGCCTGGGTTTATTAGAACACATGGACTCTTCTCGCTGAATAAGCTTGAATTTATGGTTATTCTTCCACATTCATCAGCCTACTTTCTACTTCACTCGCACCACATAAATCACACAAATCTAAGCCAGCAATGTTCTTTTACTTGTGACACGACGCGCCTACAACTTCCCAGAGAAGCTTGATATATTAACACCCACCCACGATTTCGGCTTGCGCATACTGAACCACTTTCATCTCCTCTAGTGTCTTCGGCGTTTAGACGTTTTCTTCCCCAACTTCATCTATTGTAGTACGTTTTCGATAGTTTTGCATGATGAAGCCTTGCTTAGATCTGGTCGTTGAAGAGTTTCGTAGCCGGGGATTAGGCTTTAAACTGGTTTTGTCTGTGGTTGAACATATTTCAGTAACCTAATTCATCTCTCCTCAGGTATATTGTGTCCTGAAGTTGTCGAAAGTTTTTGTTGATAGTTCTGCGTCTGTCAACACCGACTTTCTTGCCGCATACTTATACAAGAAGGGGTTTTTAATGTGCATAATACAACGCCTTTTTACACAGGGAGTACTCTACCGCCTGCTTCAATTCCTACTTCAAAGATAGTGTGGCCAATAGAAGAGAATTTGGGAAGGATGTTTTCGTTACGAGAAATTATGCACTTTTTACAGCCCCATATCTGTTTCCATTATCTCTTTAATTTGTGCTGGGCTTATTTAGAAAATGTCAATATATAACACAGATATTCCTTCTAGCCCCTGGATTCTGCTACCCCAAAGCAATCAGGTGATTTCGCAAGTGATTTAACCTAGTTCTTGATATGCCCTACGCAAGGTCGACCTCCAGACAGTAAATAAACATAATCTTTTTTATTTCTGGTTACTGTTAACAAGGCTGATCACAGCCTTCCAAAGTGTATTTGCCCATATGGTATAAAGTTTTTGAAAATACTAAAAAAAATGTTATCTCAAACGACCGGACGACTAGTAGGTGGGAAGTGTGACCCAGCAGCGCCGTCGGCAAGGCAGTTAAAATTCCAGTTATGCCGCTGTATGCCTCAAACCTAGCGGCCTCAAAAACTCACGGAATGTTCCACTATGTACTACCGTCCACATGACAGCGAATTTGAGGAACACCCCAAATGCATCATCTTGTTTTGGTTCAAACCATCACCGCTACAAAAGTCACTTGTATTGTTTGTGGTATCGTTTTATTACAGTTACATTGGACGTCCCCGTTGTTTTATCACCAGGCGCTAAGTGGTTTGGAAATCATTTTTTCCGGTTCGTGGCATCTTTCTAATTTTTAGATATGGTATGTGACAAGCATTGTTCAGTAAAAGACAAGCGTAAGAAAAAATAGATCAGGGTGCAGGATAGTTCACCCTGAGATACAATGGGATTATTAAGTATGAAATGTGTTCAAATCTAGGCTCCAGGTACACTCCTACACCGGCATCTGCAGTAGGTTATTACGAAAGTAATCCTGCAAGAACTCTCTCAGCATTAAAAGAAACACGCAACGTGATGAAATGAACAGACCATATTAAAGATGATGCAACTTCGAAGGACCGAGTTGCACACAGACACAATCAGCTCCTAATATTTCATGCATTAAGCCATAGTGCACGTGTCCTAAGTAATTATTTGTGACAAAAGTGGCATTAGTGAAGGTATTTGTATCGGCTCTCTGGTCAAGCGTACTGAGATGGTATTTACAAACTTTCACAGATATCACAGTGCATCTTTATACTTGAGGCTTCATGAAAGATAAAAATTAAGGACATTTAGGTGTTTTCCGGAATTTACTTTCCTTTGTTGAGTTTGTTTCTTATTCACTAATGCATTTACATTTAGGTTGGAGTGTTGCTACAGATCTCGAATAAACTTTGGCGAGATAGGTGAGAACCATATCTAGTAAATTACACGCAAGCTCAATTGATCTTTCCTGTGATAAGTATCAAACGAAGTGGGTACTGGGCTTTAGTGCAGAAGCCTGGATCTCATTTGCAACAGGTGATTACCCGTGCAAATTTGCTCCAACTTGGTTCCCCATATTCTCGGGCATCGCCAACAAAGCTCATAAAACCTTTATAGGACAATTTGTGGGAGAGCCAACGATTTTTGGGTGTAAACGTCCATGTAACTAGTGCGTAAATACTCATAAGGTTGCTGAAAATTCTTCGACAGCCCACGACCGGTTTCACCCTTCTTGGGGCTCATCCGGTAGGCGCAGTCCCCGAGTTTCCGTCAACCTTATGTTCTACTTGAAACCAAATTGCACGAAATTGGCGAAATGAGTAGTGCATTACGAATATACAATTACCGCTATATCTCGAATATCGTGACAACTGAAAAATGAGGCGGCCTGGTGCAGCACATTCAGTTGCCTGGAAACATCACAAACGAGAGTTTCAGCTGGGTTCCAGGTGAGTCTCTCGTAAAACCAAATTGATTTGCAAATGAGTGTATTTCTTGAAAACAGTCCAATTTGGGTTCAAGTAGAACATAAGGTTGACGAAAACTCGGGGACTGCGCCTACCTGATGAGCCCCAAGAAGGGTGAAACCGGTCGTGGGCTGTCGAAGAATTTTCAGCAACCTCATGAATAGTGCATTACGAATATGCATATATCGCGTTATCTCGAGTATCGTAGCAACTGAAAAATGAGGCGGCCTTGTGCAGCGCATTCAGTTGCCTGGAAACATCACAAAGGAAAGATTCAGCTGGGTTCCAGGTGAGTCTCTCGCGAAACCAAATTTGTTTGCAGATGAGTGTATAGTGCGTAAATAGTTATTGTTTAAAAACAGTAGCGTTCCAGATGGTCACAACTATTACCCTTTGGTGAGAGAAGGAAACAAGTAAACTGATTTAGAATGCTTCTTTACAGGTTGGGTGGAGACAGAGGATGTTTGACATATTACACAGAGTATTCTTTGGATATTGTATAAATAAGTCGGTTTTACATGTAGTGGCATCAAAATCCTGTTCTTGAATCGAACAGGTATTTTCAAATCAAAGTTTCAGTGTTTCGAGCCTATACTCACAGAGGTCTCAACATTCACGGGTTCTCAAGTGACGATGAAACAATTTGGAATTATGGATAATCAGATCAGTAGTTGTCATCTTTTCCTAGGTTAATATGGGATCTCTAACTATAGTTACCTTATTAGACGAACTTAATCAAAAATTACCCAGTTCGAACTATTTTAGTGCACAGTTTGAATATTGACCATTGTAATTAGAGAACGTTTTTAGCTCCATTGAGTGATGGATCATCGTCGTAGTTGAATACAGACTGCCATCACAAAGAATGTAAAATGTAAGCAGGTTTTCAACAATGTTAATTAGCTTTACGTTTTTTATTGCGACATAAAAGACTGGACGTCGAGTGCAACCCAACCATTTGGATGAACAGTAGACTTCCAACCACATGCACCATGTGGTTTCCACACATTTTGCGTTTTCATACATTGAAAGTCCACTAACCGATGTATCGAACACGGTCAACGCCTCAGATGAGATTTCTGTTGAGAGAGATGAGATTTCTGTTGTTCTAATAGATGAAAACACGGTTATCGAAATGGAATGGACTATTTTGAAACTGACACTGGTCACTCACGCGACGTTGAAGTTTGGTCAAATCCACATATCTTAAGCCAGATGGATTTCTGATCTATGACCAGTTCAAAAAATGATTTAATCCGTCGGAAAAATGGATGCGGCAGTCGAGACGCCTTCCACAATGTTTCTGCCCTTGGTCGTCTCACCCCTCAGCTGAACATTTGGCGAGGTCATTTATCTACACCTGGATCTGGACATCCAAGATCGGCTTTACAGTACACCCAGTTTTCACAGTTGAAAGTGTCAAAAATTGGTAACTATGTTCTGAACAATCGCATGGAACGACTATTTGACGGCTCATAAACTGCGTAGTTTCCTGAAGGCCCGGCTAAGCTGATTGAGTTGTGTGCAATTTAGATCAATTTTAATAATAGATGTATTACCAGAGCAATCCTGCCGCATTACACTGGTACGCCTTAGTCGGAGAAACGCGCGTGTAGCATTGCTGTTGGAAGTGGCTATGTTCTTTCAAAACAAAGAGTATGCCATTACGACGCTGTGGCTCTGCTAACACGCTGCCTACTACTACTGGTAGCCAGACAATTTATGAATCATCACGATAAATACAGTGACTGCTACACCATCGAATTGAACTTTGATCGACTGCTATTTAGAAACTACCAATGTCCACCTAGTGCTACCTGGGTGTGAAAGTGAGATCTGCGAACACACTTTCACATATTTTGATGAGTAGTTCCTCTTCAAGGTTTGTCTGAAAACCAAAAATTAGGTTACCTCCATTTTTTGTTGGAATGATCGCAGTAACTGAATCGATAGCATATGGCAGGCTTGAATTACCGCTCGAGGTACTCTACTGATTTCTCTCTGAATGCCTACTCAAAAGGCATGATTTGTGTTTGCACATTGGAGTTTGCCTGCTTGTTTTCACAAACCTTGGTACAGTCCACATAAAAACCGAGCACACGTTGCGCTTGTGACTTCTAACTGCTCTCTACGATGGCGTTTTTTCTACACCAGTGAGTTCTCTGACGCACATATGCTACACACACATGATGAATCGATTGGAAAATAAAGTGCTTGGGTTCCAGCTGGCTAGCTCTGAAAATTTGTACTTATTTTGAGCTCGTTGGTTTAGATTAGTTTGGAATGTGCAATTGTAGGTTGTCTGGCTATTTTATCAGTGGGATTCTTCCAGATGTCATGAACTAAACAAATTTGCTAATGACCTGCTGTCAGTACCGCTTGCCATTCAAAGTAAACACTCCTAATTTAATTTCGAACCTTATGCAGAAATGGGCATAGATGTTAATCACAACTTATTCGTAATTTTGAGCTTTCCTTTCACCAGGAATAACGAAATTAATGGAAGTGAAAAGACTACTTGAAAGCAGAAAACTGTTTGGGTTCTTCTAGTCCACAAAAAGGTGAATTAGGTTCCATCAGATAAGATTCAGGAGGAAAACACAAATGAATTTTTCGGGTATCGTGGAGGTTTCTAACGCTGACCGTGTGTTTATTTTCTACATGAAGTCAACCAGCACTAAACAATTTCTAGTTAACCACACCAGTCTAAAGTGACTTTCGGCATGCGAGTCGATAATCGTTGCGATCGAAAACGAAGGTGCTTGTTCTTTCGCTGCAAAATATAAAATACACATTCATAGGAGACAGTAAGTAAATTGTTGGAGGAGAAGATTTCACGAGGTAGACTTCTAATATGTCGAAGCACCACACCGTCGAAAGACTGCAGAGTTTAGCACCGTAGCAAATGCTGTTTACAAATAAATGGGTGAAAAGAAAGTGCCAGAACAATGGAATTCTCGCCTTGGTTGCTACTGGCAGGTCCTCATCTACATGGGTCACATCAACTGATAACTTAGTAACATGCAGCGAGACGATAGACCGTAAATAGGATAAGTCAGTGATATATTTAGAAGTATCGGGTTTGGTGGATAACAAAGGTGAGGGTCGAAAACGAATCTAACACTGGACTGGTTTGTAACTGGGTCCGAGGGAGTTACAATAGGAACACGAAGTCTCAACAATGAGGTCAGCAAAATTGTTGCTTACACATGACGTTTTGGAGATGGAGAAAGCTAGGCAACCTGAATCTCACGTTGTAAACAGATGACGTTAGAAGGCTATGACCAGTTTCTTTCTTGTTTTTCATTCGCAATTCTAGATCTGATGTAGCTGTAAAGCTGCTGGTCATGTAACTAGTAAAATCCCAATGGATTGCGCCCCAAGCTATTGTCAGTATCAAGTAATAATAATGACAAACGTTCCACCCTCCCCATAATCTCCCGTCCTTGTGGTGAACTTTAATGACGCCAGAGAGTGTATAGTACGTCCGAACGTAGTTTGCTATAGACCTTCATAGTATTTTGCTCTCAGAGAACAATCAGTGTATACCCTGCAGTCACAACGCGAAGAAACAAAATCTTCCATGTGGTCATCCATTGTCTAAATTGTTTGGATCTTGAGGCTGTGCACACTGTTTTCTCTGCAGCAAGAAGTGCAAATCAGCTGAGCACATCCGTTCTGACAAGTCTTTACAAATGCCTACTTCCGCAGCTAATGAACACCGGAAACCTGATGGATTCGACAGCATCAGACAGGAGATACGTAATCCGTTTTGCGACTACTGAGAATTTATTGCTTTTTAGACTTTGCAGCTGCACAAAAGTACTCAGATTTTGAAGGCATAAGTTTGTGTAAGCTTCCTGAGCTAAACCAATCGTAGGATGTGTTTTACCACATGACCTTATTTAAAAATCGTTGAAATGTTATACTCAATTGCCCCGGCGATGCCGTACTTTGATACCGTACTAATTATTTATAAAGGTGATTTGGAATGAAAGGATGGTCAGAAATGTTTCATTGTTACGTTTCATGCGTTTTAAAAAAAATTCCATTTAAGAACATATTTTGTTCCAGCTGCCAGAACCTCAGCGTGAAATAGCTCAGCATGGCCAGCATGTCATGCCAACTATCCGCCACAAAAAATGGTAAATGAAATTTTAATCGTTATTACATTGGAAGCCAATCTATTCATTCTTCAAAAGACGTTTGTCGGCACACATTTTGTCAAGGCAATTAACTTTCCGTATTGAATCATAGTGTCAGCTGACTCATAACTGGAACTGACGAATATTCAATGTACCAATGATGAATAGACCACTGAAACAGTTGACGAGGTGTACCAGTTGACCAATAGAAGATATCGGAAATGGAAGTTTAGTGATAACCAGGAGTGCTCGCTTACCTACGTAGCCGAATGGTCTGAAATGCTCATACACGGGACCCCCACTGTAGGTTGGAATTTCCGCTGAATGCAATTGGTAGCCGATCGACCGGAACTGTTGCAGTGTTGGGCTCGTTTATTCTAATCCTTCTGGTTGTAGAACAAGGCGATGTTGTGGCATATTTATTTCCTGTATCAGATATTTTTGCGTAATTTCGGCATTTGTCCCCCAACCTTTAGGCTTTACTTCAGCTCTTTTATTCCTCCTATCTGCTGAGCTTCTCAATCAGCGAGTAAATTTAGTTCTATCCAGACCCTGAATATCCATGTATTGGAACCATGATCATTAGTGATTGTTTTCTGAAACACAATATGTGGCCGAAATCCAAAAATAGCGATATCAGCCTTGCCCAGTATCGTAGCAACACGTCTTCCAGTGAACTCACATAGACTAATGTACCAGTAAAGACGATGTAGGATGGAGCAACCGTTTCGTTACTCACCAATCACGTCACTCGCTCAGGTGCTGTTCAAACGATGTTACCTCGACAAGCAATGAAACGTTTGCGACCAAACAGCCTAATGCTTGACGCACATGGGGGACCATCTAGGGATATGCAACTCTTCCATTTCTGCATATGTTCGTTCTGCTATCTTTGATTATCATTTACGTCGGCCAGTTTTCTTGTGGCTAGGTGAGACACCTGCATTTTGTGCTGCACCAAAAGACATGAAGGAAAACTGTGTCGAACAAATGAAGGATGGGAATCAGTGCATGTATTCGCGAATGGGACACAATAGGCTATTGATTCATACAAGTTGGTTGGCTTGAGTCTCCTAATGACTCACTGATTGGACAAGTGAGCTCATCGTTCTAGGCATTTGTACTCAATCGAAAGACGAAATCTTCAAAGAATGTTCGCCACTGTCAGCGTAGTTTGAATACGGCTGTGAAAAAGCTCTCAATTCATATGCACAGTTGGTTGTACAACAGCAAGGCGCACATTCTGAGGTACATTCAGTGGATTGAGGATAGCAGAGAAAACTGTGGTGGTCATGTTGCAGGCCACCAATCGGATCCAACTCGTAGTCCTTTTGCATTATTTAAGCGCAAATTTATGCCCCTCGAGACTGCGTGCAACCTCCTAATTTTGGAACTTTATGTGAATCACATCCCACACACTACTAGTTCTTCGGTAAACACTTTTTCTAAGAAAAGTAAATGACGGGACGAATCTGTTTCCATTGAAATTCACCCTCAACCAACCCAAACATTTATCCATGCCAACAGCAACCTGTTTCCAAAAATGTACATATCGTAGTCTTGAAGAGGGAATATCACAAACACATTGCCCGTTTCTCTTGGTCTGGATTGCCATTCGACATCGGCATCATAACTGATATGTCA
The DNA here is from genome assembly GCA_004794785.1 of Opisthorchis felineus. Taxonomy (NCBI): domain Eukaryota; kingdom Metazoa; phylum Platyhelminthes; class Trematoda; order Opisthorchiida; family Opisthorchiidae; genus Opisthorchis; species Opisthorchis felineus. Next base: position 665,340 of record SJOL01000240.1, read on the forward strand.
ACTTTAGATCTTAGAGCTTTCAGAAGAAAAGTTTTAACAACACAGTGACACGTATATATATATATATTGTTAAATATTATTATAATATTATATATTATATCATGTACTCCTTTGTCAGAGTGCGGCACATAGTTGTGATGTCAAAATAACAGTGGATCGACGTAGGAGACTTGAGTGTTAATTACAGTATCAACATTATTTGGTTGTCGCATGGAAGTAGAGTATGGAATTTTAGATAAGTGCACTCTTCTGACACAAACGTAGGTGATTCCGAATGACCCTGACGATATAATTTGATGAACACTAAGCAGTCCGCAAGTTTATTTGCTTGGTGGAATAGCACTGTGTCTGAGGAAAGTTTGCTTTGTCGGGTCCTAATGAAGGCTGCCTATGAAACCTCCTGTTTTCAGATGTTCATACAAACACCCTATTTTCTTATCCCCGCAGAAACGATTACACTTGATGAGTTAAGGAATTACATGGAGAAGAACAACATGGACCCCGCGTTTATTGAAGTAAGCTTGAAGCATTTCCCGATAGTGCTTCATGTGGTTTTGAACAAGCACCTAGAATATAAAACTGTCTAAGGGTTTTGTAGATACTCTGTGGTCTTGTGACAGCCAGATCAATTGTCTACTATAAAAACAACCATCATCATCAGCCGTAAAAATTACGTACCTACCGTAAACTAGCCATACCTGTCACAGTTTTGTTCGCCGATGAGTCGGGGTGATAGGATATGTAGCTTACATAATTTAGGCTTAAATATATGGTCGTCTGTGGACTTTAAATTACGGATAATGAGGGGGGCAGCTATGCATTAAAAGCAGTAACTTGGATGTACGAGCGCCATTGAGGGTGCGACAGGGCCATGTCTAACAATGTCTCTAACCATTGCTGTGTTTCGTCTCGGTGTCCCCATCCAAGGAGACTGCAACGGCCAGCTCAGCTGAGTTTGCTGGTAATAGCTTTCAAACCTCCGTGTCAATTCACTGACCTCACCTTGCACGTTTCCACACTCCATGTGGTTGGGCGAAAAGAGCCCTTCGAAGAAGTCTGTCCGAAGGCAAACGTGGCATGTGACCAAGCCAGTGATCAGCTCATCTATCGTGGGCTAGTTGCCTCTTCCGAAAACTATTTGACATACTTCAGCATTACTGACTCGGTTGTTCCACCAGCCTCAGTGATGATCAAACACCGAAAATCTTTTGAGGTACCCGGCGCACAACGGCCGGATTCGTATAATGTGTAGCGCACCGCAGTATTTTAAGCTCTACCCTTGACCTATAAGCTGATGTCATGCCTACACCACAGGTGATTCAGGTAACGCAACCAGTATGGAATGGACGAGTTCTCTTCAGAGATGTCCTCTGGGAAAACATTTGAGTGCAGGGCTTAGGAAATTCGTTTACATTGTCCCCAACAAAGAAGAGTGAAATAAAGTCTACCATAATAATAATAAACATTTGCCTTATTAGTTCCTTGGAAACTAATATCAGCATAGTGCTCTTCTGCTACAAACGGAAATGTTTTGGCCGCTCAAACTCAACTGCCTCTCTTTCTGTAAATGTGTCTGGAATCCAGAAGGTCTTGGGTCCTGCCAAAAGTCGCTTGATTTATACAGGCTTTGGCAGTGTAACCAAGCTCAATGGTTCGTGCGTCTGTTGACTAGGAGAGAAAGCCCAAATGCAATGTTTATTTTGCCGTAAAAGCCGTGTATACAAGTAAACAGTTCTGCAGAGGCAGATTTGAAATTCAATTCGCTTCAAAATTAAGCAGACTAAAAAAGAATGGCGTGTATCTGTCTGCTGTCAGAGGTTATTATCACTTTGCAGTCTACCACTAAAACGACGCATTCATCTATGTAAAACGCCGTTCTTCCTGCACCAAACCTACCATTACTCACAGCTTCTCACACCTGCGTGAAAAGCTTTTTCAGTTATTTCTATTGTATCTCAGGTCCTCTGCTCGTATAAAGTGCAAATCGTAGTTTTTCGGACTCAAGTGTTCGGATTTGCCCGATTCTGAATTGCATTCTCCATCCGACCGTAGCAAAGTTTTTTGGTGACGCGAGTTTAGATAGACTTTTTTAAAGGGCCCAGTGGGCAGAGTTGGTTTTGCATTACTGCACCAAAGCTTTTCCCTAGGGAAACTCTAATGTTTCGGATTGAGGCTGTCCATCTAATCCGAAGGATGCCGTGCTTAAGTTATAAGGGAAGTCGATTAGGCGCTTGTTTAGATTTATTTCCTCCTTGTGTACTGAAGTCAGCGCGAATAGATTGTGGTCACGGTATATATATGTTGCTGATTCTAGGCTCTCAAATGCCGCAATAACCCTTGGGCACAATACACTTATTTCAAGATCTAACGTTAGGTGCGCAGGTAGCTTACTTCCATGATGACAAAAATCTGTGCAGAATGCAAATTATCATTCAGTTGATTGGGTGATGTTCCTTTTACCCCTTCCATGCAGGTAGGTAAGAGTGAACTGCATTGGGAATAGATACCTTTATGCCGAAAAGTCATGCCACTGAACCACAGCCCGCATCCAGCTGCTGTACTTTTGTCTAAGAACGCAAAAATCATGCACGATTATCCGCTAACCACGCGTACGAGACTCGTACAGGAGTTCTTTTGGCTAAGACTGGCCTTTAATAAATGAGCAGCTAACTGGTATATGATTTATATGCCATCTTCGCATTGAAGAAATGCCCGTTCACAGACGTTTTACAGATGGTAAAGGCAGTTTTAGTATATCTCATTATTGGGGATTTGTGGCCACGAAAACCTATGGTTATCAATGCTGAAAAAAAGGAACTGTATGAAAAACCCCAAGAAGAAGTAAGTACAAGGCCCATAGGATATAACCAGAAACGTTCAGCCAAATGAGACAAGTGCGGAAAAGCTCTTTTCGGAAAATGCCGTGTTTGACCCTCACATATTAGCATCTGAGAGAAAGGAAGGTTGTTGAGTTTGATACACTGTGGATAAATGAAGCCTGGGGAGTGTTTCGGAAGCAATACCTATTTGTTTTGCATTCTTATATGTCCACCGTAAAGTGACTTTAAAAAGCATCTATAGGTCCACATAGAATGTCTGAGGTATCTAGCGCACTTCACTCCGCACGTCACTTATCATCGTGAAGTTACCGTTTGTAGTCACCTGATGCTCAGGTGTTACATTCACGATTTTATCATCAACAGAACATAAGAGTGCACGACGAATACAGTTCTGATAATTTTCCCTGGTCTGTCCCGTGTTTCAGAGATCGTGAGAAGCTACACTATTTGTGGAAGGTCGTATAAATTCACCTACAGTTTAATGATCATTATACACCCAATCATCCAATGACGATGTTCTCAAGCTGTGAAGAAATGCTTGTAATCTAATTGCAGAGATTGCGAACAGACCAGATGCCACCTGATCAGCAGTCAATTAACTTGTCGATCTGAGCTGACAGTATTTGAAAAAAATGCCCGATTTACCAATATTGAATATTAGGTTACGGATATCCGGTTTCAGTAGATAAAAGTGACAATATTCATTACCACAAAGACCCCAAACGCTAGAGGTATGATATTTAGACAATGTTTTTGTGATTTCTGCTGCCTTCCAAGAGAGTAACCTTACAGTTTGTTGCAAGATTTTTAAACCGTCAACGTCCGAAATTTTTCAGCCCCGCTAACTCCGACTGAGATGGATTTCGACTGCGTTACAAGACTACCTTGCAGGCGTACACATTGTCAAAAAATCAAGTGATCTCCCATAATAAAAACTAAATACTCCAGGAGGCTGTTTGGCAACATCCTGACAAGTTGTTTACTAATGATCGCTTCAGAATTACACACAACACAGTGCGTAGCCTTTAACTAATTTCACCGTATCAACTCCTTGTTTAATCATCCGAACAATTAGTGATATTTCTTAGTTATCAGGAAGGAGTGGGCCAAGGCACTTGATAGACAGACTTATCCGGTGAATCCGGTACCAGTTGACGCGGATATATTTGCAAGATCATCTTGCACCATTTAAGGGGCAGACAGTACTTTCATCTCGTGATGTGAATTGCATGACTTAAAGATGGGTGACGCAATATTCTGTCTAAGTGCGGGTTACTCGCAATGCTGGCCAGGCGACCGTGGTCGTCAACTAAATTCAGGGCGTTCGCGAATTTCGCTCGCTCTGGAATCTCGCGAGTCTCATTCTGTCGGTTCCCTATAAAGACGAAACAGCTGTGATGTGCTTCTCGGTTCCTCTGCATAGACCGACCTAATTACTGGTTGAAGTTTCCAGCCATCCTCATACTATCAGTCAATCATATGCCCCTAGAATTCTGGATTAAAATACCTAGTTCATCTGAGATTATTAAGTTGATTAGAAAACAGAAAAGACTAGTAAAGTGCGCCTCATCTGATGGCTCCCAAAACATTCCTACTGGCAGAGGAGCGGTGGATTCTTGTCTGACCGATGAAAATTCCTTTGACCACCATATACTAATTACTCTACCAAAAAGTTTAGGAATCTCTTTACCTGAATTCAAGCGGTCTAAGTATTTCAGTGAATTGTCGATCCCGATGTTGAACAGGAAAATCCAAAATCTCTTTCTTACTACGGCGGGATACGTGTATTTGAGCATCACAAACAGCTGGCATTAGTTTTCAGTTAAAAGAAACAACATGAAGGCCACAGTGCACAGAGCACCTATATGAAGTTCCTAAGAGGCATTTTCTGATTGTGCCGCAAGAAACATTAATTAGTTATTACCGGCATTTGTTCGGGTGATCCTAATGAAGCCACTACGTGATGATCTACCTCCTCTCCTCCTTATAGCGCTGGCAAGAGATATTCGACCCAGAACATACCGGTTCCATCACCTTGAATACTTTTTGCGAAGTATTGGGACTGGAATTAAATAACATGTAAGTGAACTAGTCGGACTAAATGTGATATTGCGTTAAACATGCACGTGCAGTTTTTTTCCTCATGTTTTGATATAGTTTTCGTCAGCTTTCTACAACCTGCTTGAATCTTCTTCGCGTGAATTTCTAACAGAGGAAACAATTCAACCTCACACGTCACTGGAATGTAGGTATGAATTATAAATTAGGAATAAAAACAGTTATGCAGCGGATTCCTTACACCACCTCGGAATGATGACTTTGTTGTTTTGAGTGTAGTTAACAAACTGTTGTACCCCGCAGAAGGAACCTATCAGTAATCTGCCACTAGAGTTCACTCCCAAAGTGTCTCAAGATTGTTAGTAGCTTCTTCCACCGGTACTCAACCACAATATATTTTCGGCGCAAACTATGATATTTTCTTCGAAAAGGAAGTAGCCAAACAAGTTGCGGACTTGATAACATGGTTTCTCATTATTCATTATTGATTCCATGAGCACAAGCTTAGCCCTGCTTTTTATGTTAAAAACGCTTCACAAAAAAGCAACAGGAAAATTTCAGTCATAAAACGGTGCACAGTGTGACCGTGCACAATTGGTGCCACTTCAAATGCTTTCTAAATGGACTCTTGGGAGACCACTTAATAATATAATTAATTAGCGCGCACCAGTTTGACGGTAAGCAGCTTTCCCAAGGTGTGTTCGACTTACCACTGAGAGGACAAGGACATGGCAAGCTCTCTGAAACAGCCTGAGGTTGGTGAGAGGAAGCTTAGTGTGCAGAGTGAGCGCAATATGCTGAGAAAGTTCGAATCTGATGATATCTGCAAAGATAACCAAGTTTACAACAAAGTTTGAATCGCCCATGCGCCCGTCTGTCAAGCATGGCTCACTTTTTCAAAAACGTTTATTGTTTTCCGCATAATATACCCGCACAACATTTGACGTTGTCGGGAAACTCATTGGAATTCCAGATGAGCGTTTTGTTTAGGATATTCTTTAACAGCATGTGATACATGACTGCAGGTTGAGGGTTGAGAACGATTACCACGCACACAACAATGATTCTGTGGGACTCTTCAGTTTGGTTTCTTTAGGTAAGCGGCTGTACTCATCTTGTTTAAGCAAACGTTACACGGTTGACGGCGGTGATAAAGCAGAACATGAATCTGGATCAGAGTATTCTATGCGCCAAGTTGTTGGCCTAATCCCACACCCTAACGAATTATGAATAGAGAGAGGTCAGCTGCAATAATTAGGTTGTTGTCTTTCAGATAGACATGAGAGCTTGACACCCACCAAGACATTTTAAAAAAAGATTATTTTCGAGAACGCTGGTAAAAACGAGGAGTGCTATAACACCACCGTCTGTGTGGTTTAGACTATCTTTTACGTTCACAATCGTCCTTTACCTAGAGCGCTCAGTAAATCAGTTTCCATAAAGCCAAAAGCTATAACCTGGGCTGCAACGTCCAAAATAATCCGTGTACAGTCTTATAGTCCTGTCTTACACTAGTGATAAACAAACCCAAATAGACTTTGTGACCCTGAGCCCCTCCACCCAAGATTTACCGTTGGTCGTTTCTAGAGTTTTTGGCATGTAATTCCCATATTCGAAAACTTTATGCGAGTCTTGGGAGGGAAATTATTACTTTCTACCTTGAAAGTTTTCCACCCCATAATGCATTCTCAACTCACCCAAAATCTACGCTAAACTCATTCACGACTGGTCCAACTGTCAGCGCCACACTTACAGCCATAAAATGGACAGTGTGCAGTTTGGTGGGTGAACTACGGGACAAAAGAACCGAATAGGAATTGCTTCTTGTAAAATTACTATTTGGGCTGACGGTGACGGTAGACGTACCTGGCTGGGTTGTCTGGGTTCGGTTAGCCGGATATGGTTCGGCTATTCTTCGGGAACCAATTATTTTTAACGTTGATGCAGCGCTGATTGGATAAGGCTTTGCCAAAAATATCAGCCCATTTTCAGCAGTGGCGAGGAAATGAAATCGGAACCACAGGCTTCATTTCAGTCTGAACAGTGTTTCCTAGTGGGGATCCTGTCCAAGTGTGTTACGGAAAAACCAGTAACTTTTGATAATAATCCAAGTGGATCTTGGGATAAGTGGTCAAGATATAGCGATTGGAATACTGAGACGCTTGTATTTTGCTAATGCACTGCTGCCCAGACATGCTGTGTTTTCAGAACTAGATCCTGTGAAATTGCGTGCTGAACTTCAGCCCGAAAGTGATTAGAAAGTAATGGTCTGATATGTTCAGGTCATCTGTTTCGACATAAGTCGTATTGGGAGATCAGCAAACTTATCTCGCAAAAACAAACTAAAATGGTAAAAACAATCTAATTGTTTGCAAATGGTACGGAGTGATACTTCCTTGGGAAGCGTGGTTTTAGGGTTGATATTCTTGGAGCAGAGTTCTAGGCAAAAGCTCACGCAACAACGCCATTTCATGTTAAGGTGTATCCGAAAATTCACGCCGGCCGTGGAATTTAAAGAGCTGGTGTAAGGGACACGGACTCTAATCATCTAGTACACAAAGTCAAGTTTCCCGGTGAATCCCTTAATTGTCGGTTTAGAGGTATCTGTGTCTAAAAATCTCTTACAAATTCGTGAACTTCCCCCACAGGGAGCGGACAGCGCTGAATATAGTAGGTGTGGCATCTATTCTTCTACAGTCATGTGTCATAGTTACCAGCTCGGTGTTTTCCGATTTTCATCGGTTTCAGTTACTTTCATTTTTATTAAGTAAAACAACATGACATAAGTAAAAGTAGGTTTAAGGAAGCCAATCGGGGACCACTGCGAATTCGTGCGATAAAATTCTGAAATTTTCGCAACAAAAATGACATACCCAGGTGTGTTCGTCTTTGTGGTTTCGCGGTCAGAATCGGAGAAAAAATAATGAACAATCATGCTCGATGAGATTAAAGTTTTGAAAGCTTTTGGTATGATTAGGACTTCAAATTAATTCCTTGGTAGGTCAAATTATGTTGAGGTGAAATCCGACAATACGCATACCTCTGCTTAGATAGCTCCAAAGTACTTAACGTTTGAACATCTATCGCACACCTTTTTATCAGCTCGATATTTTCTTCCTCAAAGTTACTGTTCTTAAATATCAAGTGCATATAGTTTACTTATCACGTTGGTCGCCATGTATTTTTGATCCTTTACAGACGGGGACAATTCGATGCGGCAGAGTCAGTAAAACACTCTGCGTCCAAACAGGATGACAATGACGAAGATCTAGAGCGGTCTCCACCACCGCAAAATGGTACACTGACGCAGGATGACAAAGATGCGGAACAAGCACGAAGAAAGTCATCGGAAAATGCAGACGAACTCAACATATGGTTAGAACAGAAAGAGCCAAGTTCGGTAACTTTCGTAAATGGGGATCCGACAAAGCAAATTCCTGAAGAATCATTTGACAAGATGCGAGTGGGTGAAACCGCTCCATCTTTGACATTAGACTATGGATCAGATGACCCGCAGAAAGCACTCACTGAGAATGGTCCAGGGTATGGAAACGGATACGAAGAGATTTCGGTGGATATCGCACAAGACTTGAAAACCGCCATTGTACGTTATGCGATAGAAGGATTAGGCCAGCATCAGGAAGACCGTGTACGTGCATCACAGATGTCGTTCACTGTATCGTTAATTCATCGCGAAGTGGTAGAGTGTGGTTCACTTGGCTTTATTAGTGGTGTCATAAGGGTCATTAACAAGGATTCACTTTTCTCGTCAAAACAAATCTTTGAATAATAGGGGCGCTAAAACTGGATGTGCATCTGTCCCAAAAAGTGTGCTTTTAGATAAATCGATAGGGTGGGAAACTGTTGTAAAATGTTCAGCCCGGTCAGCAGCGTCATCCCAAAAATCAAGCAGCAGGAAATATTTGGCTTTGTTAGGACTGTGTTAATGTAGTAGTAACCCAAAACACACTGTTCATATGATCAGGTAAAACATGCTTCGAAGCACCGCTCCGAATGTTCAAAACGTTTTCCTAAATTAGTTACCGGTGTAACATCCGCTGCGTATATAGATTTGCTGACATGTTTTCGTCCGTCATCTGTGATATTGAAGAATTTTGTAGTTTTCTCACTTTTGCAGGAAAAAATCATCATTCATTCCCTGAAGTGGTTAACACATGCATAATCTGCCACGTTTTTCAGGGTTGCTGACGACCTGGAATTATAGGTGGAAATTCTGGTGGCGAAAGTTATTTCTTCTATTTGATTGGATTATACGCTTAGTGGTCTATCTTTGTTGCCACAGCAAGTGGTATCAGGGCCAAATCCATAGACTATGGCACGTCACTCGTCGTCAGACGGTTGTTCTGACTTATAAGCCACTACGTAATGCTACGATATCAGAGTTTCTCTGTTCTCAGAAATAGTCTGTGTAAGAACTGGTAAATTGTTTTTTTTCACTTCAGCCATGTATATATAACCACCAGGATGCACAAGTTCACTGCATTTTGCGGGTGCAAAACAGAGATGCATATCTTGCTACGTAGACGTCATTTTCAATCAGAATTCGGTCATCTCGTGTAGCCCTGTCCAACTAAAAAAACGTTACCAAGAAATTCCAGATTTGTGTGATTTTTTTCAGATGACGCTCCACTTTCACTAAAAACAGTTTCCAAAATAAGAAGGAACAAATGTTCTCTCGTTTGCTGTAGGATATTTAAAATAAACTTACAAACAACCAATTCTACGTATTAGGCGAATATCTCTCCGGTCGAATTATATGTCGAATTTCAATTCATGCACATCTTGTCAAGGCTTTGTTCTACTGAAGGTTGTATGTCGATAAATTTACACAATCATTGTGTCCAAAGTTCGCCCAAGCATACCGCATATTCACGGGCTTTTCAAGTGAATTAGAGCATTCTAACATGAAGTGCATTACGAATGTCCCATAATTCGAACACTGAAAACATACACTGACTATACGTCTCCACTCTAAGGAGTATTCTAAACTCATTCAGTAGCAGTATTCTGACGGGTTGTGATACACTTTTTAAACCACAGTGCAGAACCAACTGGCATGAAGCGGAAATGCTCTAATCACCCTTAATTTCTGTGATGCAGTGGCATATCGGCTTACTTGGTCCAACTCTTCACAATTTCTGTGGTGAGGTTGGAGCTCTTCATGCACCATTTCACTGAACCCTTCATGTACTGGTCACAGTGAACAGCCCAGTACTTTTAGCATGCACGTTAGTGCAGCCAAGGTTGATAAAAGTGCTGGGTTGGCAATGACACAAACACGTTCGCCCATGATGGAATCACACAGTGTAATTTTCGCTTGAGAATTGGGTGACATAAACGATGCAGTTAGAGATTGTTACTAGTAAGGCTCAGGCGGTAGCGACGCTCTAGGTTGTCACAGTAACAAAATCTCAGCCGATTTGGATGGAATATGAGAAGTTGGCAAACAGGAAGTCACATAACTCCTTGGTCGTGCGATTTAAAACATTTAGGCATTCCCGAAGAAATCGCTATCAGTAAACTCGGACTAGCAGATGACCAACAGTTAGATAACTTCATCTGATTAAAAACATGGAAGATAGTTGTTTTGTCTTAGAACAAAGTGTCAGAGCAAAGTCTCAGAGATCGACAGTTGTTCTGGGTTGAAGCAGCGCACAGGAAGTACTATATGACAATAAGTCATCTATAAACAGATCGACGTCTTGCTTGTCAAAAGAGGAACCAACGAAAAGTAGCATGTGTCAGCTAACAAAGAACCATATGCCAATCTGGACTGAAGGGATCTACTGAAGCGTACGGTACAACTTTTATGACTCAAGGAGCGTAACTTAAAGGCACGCGTCGTCCGGCATCTGTCAACCGTGAAACCTTGAGCTAGAAACGCGGGTGTTGAAACATACAATGGAAGACTGAAATAGCCAGCTTAGTGGAAAATGAATTAGGTTTATAAGTTCCAAACACATCAAAATGGCAGGCAGTTAATTGTAAAGTATGCAAATGGTGCGTTTCTTTCATTCTGTTTATCAGGAATATTTGCTACGTTGCAACAACATATTTCCCGTGCTCAAATTTGTTGATTTCCCTCCCAGTTTTCACACGTTCTACCAAGTAGTGTCATACTGGGTATCCAAATATCAGAATATCTTCGAAAACGCTTTTTCGAAGGAGAAATCTACTCGAAAATGGGTTGATTGTTTTGATTGTTTTAGAATTACGTTTAAATATGTTCCCCAAGTAGACCAACCACTATTAGTACAGCACCTCCTCCTATAAGTTTCCTAGCTAGAAAAATGGGACTTGATCGCCTAGAGAACCGAATTAAACTTATTGTCACACGTTCATCTGTCACAATAGATTGACCGTTGACCATACACGGAAACGAATAGAATTATTTTGTGTCTGGCGGCTGCTTTTGTGGCTTCACTTTATCCCTAAAACTCGTACCGTAAACCATTCAGCGTTGCTGAATAAGCCTAGTGAAAAACGAGAGTGACTGCTGCACTCTGGTCTAGGTACATCAGGTTTCGTCAAGCTCGTTAGCTTCATGACTGTCCGTTTGTGTGCCCTCGTGTGCATGTGTTTATGTACATTTTCGCCACAACAGTTTGTGGGTAGAAATCGAATTTCAAGACCTATCACTGGAGCCACACCTGCCAATCCCTAAGCTCAACGGTAGGCGTCCGAAATTGTTCTATAAAGATGATTAAAGAATACGATAAGTTTTAACCGGGCCCTTGATGTGGATATTCCGCTTGAGCACTAAAAGCTAAAGAGTGATGGAATCTATTTGCTTCAATGCGTATACTGTGGATTGTCTGTTTCAAGGTCAGTCCGATAGCATCAGGTGTGGTTTGCGGGTTTTCGGGCGTTGGTCCATCTTGCTTTGACAGACTGGTTGGTCAGCTGGCTAAGGTGGTGTGATATCTCTTCGAAAACTCCACCAAAATTACAGGTAAAGTGATACACGATGTATGGTCTGCAGGCATTTGAGCATTACCTACCGTATCCCTAAAGTTGGTTTGTTTCAGTGTTGACAGTAAGATCACCTGTGCTTCCAAATAAGGACAAACCATGGGAACCCGTACTTTGTGTCTTAGGGCTGCAGCTGAATAGTCGCCATTACATTGTAACCTAGTAAAGGCTTCTCCACTTATTCCAGCGTGAGCTTTTTCCTTCGCTGATTTGAATCTGCCGTTGACGACTTCAACTTTCTCCGAATAACCTTCGAGCAGCAACCCCATCAACCGAATGCATGCAGCCTTCCGAATTGAATCTAAGTCATACGTACGCATGCAAGGAGTGAAAAATTGAAGTGCCTTTCAGTCCACGGTTCTCAGCGTTTACCGAAAGCTGAGATTATCGAGTGTGTGTTTGGGAATAACATTATCAAATGTGTTTGTTCATGTGCTTCAGAAGATCAATTAGTATTAAAATGGTTGAGGTAGATAAAGAAGCGTTAGGAACAGATACTTCGTGCTTCTCCATGTGGTTGTTTATTGGCTGTAACCGAGATATGACCAGACAGTTTATATCTAACCGTCCCGATATTGGGATCTAGCTGGGCTACCCAATAGGGTACTGTTTATCTATTTATGCGCCATCAATAGTAGCGGGGGGGGGGGTATTTTCGCACAACCAAGTAGATATTTTCGTCTGTCTAGCAGGACGCATTGGGGGTCATGTGCCGCGATGAAGTCACACAGGCAAATGAGGTGAGCTAATTTACCTCGAAATCTGTGATGTTGCAAAATAAACTAGAACGTGAATACTTGAGCATATTATCAGCTTTCTAATCACAACAAACTCGTAACTCAGAGTATCGCATCATCCATTTGTTTAGTTAGTTTTTAATGGAATTTCCTTTGTTATTTTCAACCGTTTTTCCGCCACAGGATTTGGTCAAGTGGTTGAAACAGAAGATGGATAAAGAACATGGTCGGCTATGGCACTGCACAATCGTCCGAGGCCAGTATTTCTCCTTCTATTCATATCAACCAGGACATTCATTCTGCTTCAAAATTGGACCGAGGATTTTTATTATTTTTAAGACACCATTTTACTGACATATCATCAAGACGTAATCACTGATTCCCTCCCGTTGCAAAACAGAGGGGAACAAATACTGTTGCGACAACATAGTCGCACGAACCACGCTACATATCGGACTATATCAGAACCATGTAAAACCTTGTATATGATAACCGTTTTCAATGAAAACTATACTGCTGGATATTTACTGACATCTTACATCCGTCTGGAGCAGCGGTTTAAAGCGCTAGTTGTTTGATTTCAGCCCTTTAACGAGCCATGTACTTGATGGCTGGATTGTCCGACAACATTTGAATCTGGTTAAAACAACTTGAGTAATGTACGCAGTTGTAGGTGAGATAAATTTGTATGAGTCTGCTGAAACTAGTGTTGCTCGTAGTTATAGCTTTTTGAAAACAGTAAAAGATACTGTTTATGCAGTGCTACGTAACTGCTGTATGAGTTAATTACATGCTCCAGATTGAAAGTGCGTATAGGGAAAACATCTGCGCGACTAATATGTAAGGACTCGTACGTCTAAAAGTATTACGTTGGCATTAACTTAGTTGAATAACGTTTACTGTTTTCGGGTGATACGAACGATTGTCTTATGTAAACGAAACTATCAAGTAACTCTGACTTGTGAACGGGCGGCACCTCGAGTTAAGCATATATATATATATATATATATATATATATATATATATATATATATATATATATATATAGATATCGGCACTGTTATCGGCCTGTTATCATATCAGCTGGATGCCATTCAGTCTGCTGTCGAAATTCAGATTCGTTTGCAAGTGATAGTATTTGTCGAGGTCTAATAACATATATTTAGATAATGTCTGTTTAACAGGTAACTTACCTGCCTCTGTGCCCACATTGCCAGACAATTTGCGTGATTAGCTGTATGCATTCGGTAATTGCATTCCCCCTTTGGGGCAAAGTAGGGTTCACCGTTTATCCAGAATGAACTGCAAAACATAAAAATACTTAACTCCTACCAATGAGAAAATGACGCCTTCTCATGCTCATATGAGGATCTGAAATGCACACAGACAGTGGCAATGGTCCATTTCACATCCTTTGTTCCATTACACAGATGTGTGATGCATTCATTTGTGCTCAGCTGCTCTGCCGCATGATTGAGAGCCAGACGAACAATGGGCTTTAGCAGATTAGGGTACAGATGCTCACTTGAATTTCCTTCCGTAACGCTATTGTTCTGTTATCCGAAGAATAAGCTGTGAGCGTATCAAGGTCCACCCCTCTGGCACGACTCTGTTTAATATTTATGAACCATCTGTGGGGCCTTTGAAGTTGGCCGTGCTTCTAGGTGAAGAATTTCATTCTACGAAATTGAACCGGGTTACACCTGAAATAGAACATTGCGTTTGAATGGTTTGTCTCCAGGGTTACGGTACAGACACAGACGTAATTTACAGAAGTGCTTTTGGGTTTTCATTTCTCCAGGTCTGTTTGGTCGAAAGGTAAAAAACCACTACAAATTAGTCATTGCAAAGAATTCTAGATGCAAAAGGGGCGTTCTGTCGGTCGTCCCTTAATTCTCAAGCGAAGGTCATTAGGGGAAAGCAATTGCCCCCAATGATCTATACTACTACTCGTCAGCTGAACAGTTTGAAAAGTTAGGCTGAACCGACTAGTCCTTAACACATGGATGTCAAACGGTTACGATAAGCTGGTTGTCCATTGACATTAACAACGAGAATGATAGCTCCAATCAATGCTGGGCTGGCCATCCCGGAATACCTGTAAATCGAATTGGTGGTGCTATCACATATACAGAACATGAGTGGTGTACTCATTCCGTGCTCTGCAAAACTTTTTCCCACTTTTGGGATGCAATTCACATTCCTGATCAGTTATCATCTACTTTGTACAAAACTGTACACATTTCCCAGTACTATTTCTTTGATTCATCATGAACTGATGCTTATTTTCCCACCGCACTGATCATATACTAGAACCAGACCACGTGCTTCACTTTCATATCAGTTTGGTATTATGACAGTAAAACTTCAACATGCATCACTAGACTAGCGCTATCAATAACTAACCCATTAAGTCTACCGTTCCCTGTGATCTACCCGAGAGGAGCTGACTGACTGTGTGCCCGTTCAAAACACATACAGTTTTACGATACATTTTGACATGACTCTGGTTTGAACAAGCATCCTCCTCTCCTGGCACAATCATTCTGGTGAGTCCACACCAAAGGGAGTGGAGAACTGGGCTCCAGTTTTGCTCTTATTAGAGCTCATCGGCAGTGCATATCCAATGGTCGTGCCGAGGTGTGAACTATGCATATCTGAGGCAAGCGTGTTACAGATACTCCACTAGCGCATGCTTGACACATCCGTATTTTTACGTCTGAACAGTTGAACATGTCCGCGCTCTAGTGATGCCATACTCAACCCTGCAATTTGGCTATTTCTCCACAGGTCTACTCAAAAATAATGCCTCACTCTTTGGCATGGAAGTGCTACCGGGTGCTTAAGAGAAGGATGTGCTGACAAGGAAACATCAGTCACCCTGGTGATATGCTTTGCTGACCGATGCTTTATTTTTCATGACCACGATCTTCCAATATTTTGTGAATATTTAGCTGGTTATTTTAAGTTCTGTCCCGACTGAGGTTTTCATTAAGGAACAGTTTATACAACAAGGAACAGAATTTGTCCTCCGCTTTTCCAGTCGCTTGGGGACACAAAAGTAGAAGCTTATCAGCAAGAACGCTTGGATGCACTCTTTTGTGGAACTAATTTGGTTTTGGGACTAACTCCAAGTTAACCAGCTTAATCTGTCCATTGTGATGAAGAAGAATGTCGCTACTTAAGGTTTAAGCTGGATTGAGATGTGTTGCCTGTTAAGATTCAACTGAAGTTGCGACTGGCTATCTTTTGTGAAGAGCGTACAAGTTTAGTTGCAGTGTGATGTAACTTCGACAGAAATTTAAGGAGTGCGCCCAACAGAGGAACCCTAAAGGGATGAAAAAACCTTGAGTTGTCGAAGCAACTGCAGAAATTTTATAACCAGTATGTCTCGTCTTGTCTTAGACAATGCTTGTTCGTAGCTTGTTTAGGCCTAATCACGTACTCATTGGTACACCTAACCACCCAACTGCCGCGTTTGATTTCGGATGTCTTCCAATATGGTCAAATTTACAAATCATCTCATGTGCAGAGCAATTACCGAACTCCTTTGTGAAAAAGCGAGTGTTCCGTGCTTCTGCAAGAAGTACATTTATCCTTAAAAATGGTTTACATACACAGATGAAGTATCTTGATTCACTGTTGTCAGGTGAGAGGGAAATCACATTGTAAGCTGTATCATCTTTCTTGTTGCTAGAGATCTCCTAGTAGTACATACTATCTCCTCTTCACCTGATCGCAACAGCACTGTGCTTTGTAATTTTTTCTCAACTACATCAAGGTGCTTTCCAGAATCGACAGTGACAGCTCCCCTCGGAATATGGCGACTTCTTCAAGACCATTTTACTACCTACACCCAAGTTATAAGCCTGCCTGTTCATAGCTCCACATCACTCCCGACATGAACAGGTTTATCCCAAGGGTTTAGTTTTCTGTTCTCTGGACAGTCATTGTGTTTCCCTTTTTGGCCTTTCCATCCAGTGTAAGTATGCAGGTTCTGCAGTGTTTCACTCTATGTGCGACACACCGGTAGCTCGTGTATATCTGCAGACACTCACAGGGTGGTCTCAGCAGCGCATGTCGTCATTCGCTGTACTGAAGTGTTAGGAAGCAGAATTACTTGTTCTCTACAGGACAGTCTACAACGATTTGCACAGAAGATTCTCATCAGAATATTTTAATGTCTGAATCCCGGGCAATATTCCACATCACTTGATAACTGTTCTCACCCACACGGCACAGTATCTGGTTAACAGTAGTTTTTTTATAAACAGCCTTGAACTGTGGCTTCTATCCTGTTAATCTGCATTCGCTTTTTTACTATGCTTCCAAAGAGTTTCATAAGTCCGCTGTGAATCCGCAGGTTAAAATTCAATTTTCGATGCACAAAACTCTGACAACCCAGGTTTTATGTAGTGGAGCTGTATCATAATTTCCGTTTACAATTATGGCTGATTTGGAACATTAGTGTGAAGTCATGTAACCAAATTGTTTCGCATACTGCGTACCTGACTGCCTAAGTCCCCTGACTAATACATTGCAAACCGCACAAAGTTGTTCCGTTCAGCACATCAGGCGAACTTTGGAGCAGCAGCTAACTTGGAACCAGCAGCTAACTTAGTAGGAGATTCAAAAAATTGTGAGCGTTATTGACGACGGTGGGTTTTGGACACTTGATTAATTAGTGGCTCTGTTGTCTGGCCAGGTTGATTTATGTTGCTCGTACAGCTCCTAAACTTGTATAGATGACTAAAACTTGTTCATTCGTATTGTCCATTAATACTGATACAGACGGGGTCAACAGATTACAGCACTCTCAGCGCTCACAGTCTGCTCCTTGTGGAGATTAAACTACGTGGTGCAAAACAGGCAGCTGCAGTCAACACACTGTGCTTCAACTAGATCATGTAGTTGGAGGGCCAAACCACGTTCGATTTGTAGCCTGCCATTGCCAGTTAGACAGTTTTCTTGTCACAAAAAGACATATTACAGAGACGTACCCGACTGAGGCAAGACAATCCGTACGAAACATTGGCTTCTCTAAACTACACCTTAACTCATTGAAGCTGAGAATTATCTTCCTGCGACAAACTTCAAGTTCATTTAGGGCTCTTTAGTGGTCACCTGTATCCATGTGATTACCACTGTGGTTCCATGCTGTTCTCGTCCTTTGTGGATGCCACCCTGGCTGACCGCGGAAGCTTGTTCCAAAAGACGAAACCTCATCACGGAACGACCACTTTTCCAGGAGAAGACCATTTCGGATTATCTTCTCAGGGGATTGCCAGTTTAATTCAAATTTAAGTGTGTGTGGGGGGTGGGGTGGTAATGCTGTGATGAGAAGTTAACTGGTCATAAAGACGTGGGAGAATTTTAAACCTTCCACAAGGTCACATTGCGAGTGAGATTTTTTCGAGTAGTTGTCTTAGTAAATGTCCTGAACATTGCATAGCTTCTCATGTTTTGAGGGGGACGGAGTATGGTTTCCTTCAGGGACCTACATGGAATAACGACGTATCCAGTATATAAATGGATGACTGGCTTCATTTACATGGTGAACAAAGTCAGAAATGATGTTTCTCATGTAAGTAGCAAAATCAACGCAAAGTCCAACTCTTTTTTTACTGAGACACTACTTCATCCCAATATCAACCACATGCAAAAGGAGGGTGAGAAAACAGCTGAAAATTGATGCCACCATACGAAACAGCTGTCACGCAAAACCAATCATATCCTTGCTGGTTCTCTACTAGTGAATAGTCAGATACTCACATACTTTGAGCAGGATCTGATCTGCCCAGAGGTACTAACAACCTACAAAATCGCTACGTGAGGCCTTTCCATTGCATTTAAAATGCACAGCTTCCTTCATTATCTGGTTGATTCGCTTGTCAAGCGAATTCAGAAGAATACCTTCTAATTCTACAGTGTGGCTCTTAGGCGGTACCAATCAAACCCCTGACTTAGGCTTTCTGTTCTAGATGAGCTCAACGCATGTGTGGTTACACAACTTAGTTTGATCTAGATGTATGCTTATCTTAGGTAGGGGACAATTTTAGTTATGACATGAAAAAAAAGCTTAGTGCTCCAGTTACTGTTTGCTGCCCCCCCCGCAAGATCCAAACCTCAGGCGATTATTATCCGATGAGATTCCCTTAAGAGCGCCAGATGTATCTTTTCGTGGTTGCCATCCTTTTGTGGTTTGAAAACGACCTCTTTCTTCCTTACACATATTTCTGGGGTATTTGCGGTCCCATACTTACCTTGGGATACGTATCTACGCAGAATAGCCGTAAGATTGAGACTCGCGAGACTCCGGGGTTTGGAGTTTGGCCGCCTTTGGAATCACGCTATCAACCTCCAGGCTCACATTAATCTGTCCATAACTCGCATGAACCCACCCATTGCAAATTCCTAAATGTGGAGTGAATAAATAATCCTTTCTGCGGCTAATTGGCATGGCTCCGCAGATCATACTGATTTTGAGACAACGTTATGTTCTGGAAGTCAGTTCTTAAAAAGACGTCAACCTCGCACATTAAGTAATCCATTGTCACAGACAAAAATTTTCGAATTACCCACCTGTACGTATTATCGTTTGAAATGTCATTACATCGCAAGATGAGTTGATATAAATTTGCTGGGAAATTTATTTTTCTCACAAGTCGAGTGTTTTGAAGCAATGTCTGAGATGGTTTGTTACAGAGCTACTAAATCGCCAACAAACTTACCTCGGAGGATACGCGGCACAGAAAGCAGTATTGAAATAAATTTATTTGGCATGGAGAGGGAGGAGTATATCACTGCGTTGTTCCAAAATCCTTCACACACTTCTAAAATAACAAAAACACACGGTCTCGATATCCATGTTTCGGATTGGGATGTTCGATTTTTTCACAGCACATGGACTTGTGGAGAAACTGACTCCCACAGCCGATCATGTCACAAGTGAGAAATAAAACAGGTGCAAATAAAGTTTTTACAATCTTGGGGTTTTTCTCTAGATGGGGTAAGTCCAAAATCACGAAACCACTCTAGGGTGGTCGGAGAATTTCGGCTTATATGCAGCGTTGTAACAAAACGTGCCTGAAATCGTTCAACAAATATTGCCGTCTATGGAGTTAACTTTCAAGCTATCCGAAAGCAAGTAATGCGAAACCTCATTTTTCCTTATTGGGTCTGGAAAACCGCGTCTACTGCATGCTTCCCACGGAAGGCCAGGCAGCTGCAACTTCAGCGCTTGTCAGCGTTTGTTGCCTTCACAATTAATCAATCGGGAATCAACTCCCACCTTTCCCTACTGTGGTGCACTGAAAGCAGGTGGGATTGATTCTTCGTTTAAAACGTTTCGGTAAACAGCCCTTGGATTTACTGATGAGCAACGTTTCACTTTTACAAATAACCGAATACAACTACCAACCATATGATGGGAAATTTTCAAGTAACTAATTGTGACTAGCGGTACTAGAGGCGTGTTCAAAGTCAAAACTTTGAAGAGAAACATAGACCGAAAATCTCCGGTTACCAAGCTACTGGAAGTGCCACGTGTCCTTGCGTGAATAGTTTATATAGCGGCCAACATCTTCCCCAAAAACGTGGTTAACATGACTATTCGTCGTTCAGCTGTCATCAGCCAACATGAATGTTGATTCAACTTTGAGCTGAAGATAGTCAACCTATTTTGTCAACTCGATGAATGCGAATGTTTCTGAGACGAACCTTCCGGAGGTATCAAAGCGGATAATGCCAGTAGACAGTGCTTCAATAGTAGGGGCGAGCCGCTATAGATCAGGAGAGTTAAATGTATTCAAATAAGATTCAATCTCAGTCATTTTGGCCTTAATTCAGCTATTTTCTTCTAAGAATCGCGGGCCCTTCAATATCCTCAGTGTTGGTTGAAATGAGGACTATGAACAGCAAAACTGAGCTAGATCTGAAGTTTTACAGAAGTTTCTCTGGCGTTACGTAGATAACACGTTTAGTATGATTGAGCGCGATTAGGTTGAGTTGTAGCAATGGCTTTGCACCTTGTATCCCCACATTAAGTTCAGAATGGAGGTGGATTTCACTTTATGTACACTGCCCATTCGAAATCGTGTGACGCCAAAGGGTGGTAGAAAAGTAAAACCTCTTGTCTACTAGAAGCCAACGGACAAGTGTGGTGTCTTCAACTGCTCATCTACTGTTCAACTTTCCAGTGCAGTTTACCCGGACATAGTTCAAGCACAATTAAATCATGAAGAAGCATGGGTTAACATCATTCGACGAGTAAATACTGGACAGTGTCAGGATAAGCACTGGACTCTAGAAACTTGAAGCCTTGAGTCTACTGTTGGCTAAGACTATCGAAATCACCGAGCATCCCAGCGTGAATGAAATAAAAATCGTATAATTGGCTAACAAGTGAAGCAGTTGTAGATCAATCGAGTGTGCGGTGATCAATAAGGTGGTCCAGGTCTTATCTGTTAAGCCAAAGTCGATTAGAATCGAATAGATCACCCCTGACCTTAAACCCAGTTTCTTTAGATTTACCAATAAGAAAGGTATCAATAAAATCTGTGACCGACATTCAACGGAAATATTCAGCCAAAATGCACTGAACTGGAATAGCAAGACCCCAAACTTGACAATATTTTGTTCCTAACTCACCCGTCATAAATGTTAATTATCCATACTAACTAAAACCAAATGATTGATATTAAACATTGAACAGGTATTAGTTGAAAGACACCTCATTAATTGATTCTCCGTCTTCCTAAAACTCAACCATAGAAGTAACTTATTCACTTTGTTTGACCAAGCTTTTCGTTAAAAGTGTATCGTTCTTTGGCAAAAAATGTACTGAATGTTTTCCGTGGCTTTTTGGAGCCATAACTTATTTATCGGCACCAAACACTTTCCAACAGTTTTGAGTTGATTCTTTATAGCTGTACCTTAAGTCTCAATAGAAACTCATTCATATCCGAATTTCCGATGAAGCGTTTTTTCGGTTCAAATAGCGGTGCCTTCGAAAGAAAAAACGCAGGCCGAACAAAACTTTAATGAAATTGCTAGATGCGAACAGGCATAAAATAAATAAAAAATTTTTCACCAGTCTCCCTGAGATCATGTGGTCCCCAAAAGATGTCAGATCTTAGTTGACTTGGATTCGCTCATGTCTAAAGATTTGGTCTCCAGAGTCGAAATCAGATACACACTGGCCATCTCCTCGAAGAATCCATTTGGATGTGAGTAGTCCTTCAACTCCCACTGGGCCCCTGGCATGAATTCGGCCGGTGCTGATTCCAACTTCTGCTCCTGTCGTAGCAAAGCAAAGCGAATGCGTTTTGAGTGACAAACAGGGGGTATTTAAAGAGCACATTAAATATAGCAGAGGAACTTAATCTTTTATGTTCGAAAACCCGAACAGATGTCGCAGAAATTTCAGATGACTCCAAAAGAAAATAATTTATCCTGCCATGGCATTTGGAACTTAATAGTGCAGCTCATTTATAAAATATATTTACAAGAGTTTCGTTTTACTCACACAAGAGTCACTATGTCAGCCGGTGGTAAGTAGCATCATTCCCAGCGTTTCGAATGAAATATTCTGATAATGAGATTCTAAAATTATGGGGACACTTCGACCTGGTCAGCTTACTGATTAACGAATATTGCTAATCCATTCTCTTTCGAGAAGTCAAAGCTTTCGAATATCAACCTTATATGTTCTTCCATACCAGAAAATCTACCTCGATATTTTAACTAATTTTTCACTTCATTTGCACTTCCGTGCAACGCATTCTGTTGGGGCATATGACAAGCGAGACATTCAACTGCGATTTGTTTGAGTCTTTCACCAACACCCAGTTAATTTGCGAATGTGTTTTTCCTAACTCATTTCCTTTTACTTCCCTCACAGGATGATAGTACTAGAAGAACCACTGATACCTGAATGAGTGTTGTGTGATACGGATATAAACGGCGGTTGTAATTGCCTATTCTGAAAAGAAAATGATCCAACTTATCTACTCAAGCGCGAACCGGGGACCGCTCGTCTAATCAAATTTTAATTCAAGTGAACTCACCAAGGCCGAACCGGTAACCGTCGGCAAACCGGGTGCTTGCATTGTGAAATACGCAGGCACTCTCAGTGTTCTGCAGGAACTCTTCTGCAGCGGTTACTGGAAGAGTTTGAATAAATATGATGGAACGTGATCAGTTTACCTCTGTGAACAAGTTCTAACAATATTCAATTGCTGAGAAGTCCATCTTAGATGATGAGCTTATAACTGGACTGCTTCTTTGTTCCTTCAAAAAAGTGAAGCGAGTAACGATCAAACAGCTAGAAAATATTCCGAGATAGATCCTCATGAGCGGCTGTCACTACTTTAAAAACCGAAACAAAAGAAATATATGGATAGTGGCTACGACGGAATGCTGTGCACGAGTATCACCGAGAGAATATACATAAATGTAAAGATAGTCCTTGCGCTCGTACTAACAGGCAACGGCAGGATATGCATCTGGCCTGCTTGGTTACTTGTTAGAGATTATCTGTTGGACCGCGGTAAAATCAAACGCATGATCCTGAAATCAAAATTTGCTATGAATTACGAACAAATCCTTCCAGGCCGACAAGGTTAAAATGAGGAATATTTAATTTCAGGCTGCTTCGTACCACTCAGAATATTGCTAAACACGGGACGCCTTTCACCAACTATTGCACATTAGTCTTACGAACTATTTTATAATTTAGTTCCTAGTATACTTTTCATCTGATCAAGTAGCAAGTCCTCCACATTAACGGTGGTAAAGTGACCATGTCTGGTGACAACATTTGACATTTGGGTGATGAAAGAGTCTTAACGAGAGAGATCCAGCTTATTAGTTTGGTTTCGTTTGTGACCGACTGAATATGGGACATAGAACAATGGTGGTGCATCCAAAAAGATGCAGTTTAGTTTGTTACTTAAATCCAGTGTTTTAATCCTACAAGTAAGCCATGTGACGTGATAGGATTTCGTATCTGCAAACTACCTTTGAATAATCTCTGGGACAATGGACACCTCACAATTAATAAAACGCGTGTGAGAAAATGGATGGGACACGGTACTCATAAGGTTACTGAAAACTCATCGATAGCTCACGAACGGCTTCGCATTTATTGGGGCTTATTAGGTGGGACACCGTACCCGAATTTCCAACCTTACGCTTTACCTGAACACAAATTGGAAGCAATTTTCCACTGCCATAAACAAGAGTTCTGTCGTGGATCAATTGAGTTTCCCCCTAGAACCAAGTTAATTTGTGAAATGGTGTATTTCACAAATCGTTCCGAATTACATTGAGTCGTTGTTGGAATCGGCAAATTCATCTAAACACTAGCTCGATATGTATTCTGCTGATGGTGCATTTCGTCAACTGCGTACACTTTTTTGTTTTCATACTGAGCAAACATTCGACGGTAACTCGAGAATTGTGCCCAACTGACAAGCTTCAAGAATAACAAATTGGTCGTCGGCTTTCAAATAATTCTCAGCAACCTTTTGAATATTGCGTTTCAACAAAAGCTGGTTTGTCTTCATCGCAATGAATTACAATAAGCCGAGTTCTGGCATTCGAATGAAACCTGATGGGCGAACAAAACGGTTCTAGCAAATGTGGCTAGTCAACCTTAGTGTGATGAAATAGCCATAGGCATCAGCACGCTATTTTTGTATGGATTTTTCAGCACCGTTCGCTAGTTTCTTCAAGCTGAGGAAAAATAACGCCTTTTAAAATAAATCGCCGTGCGGTTAGGATGAACAGAAAGGCGGGAAACCAACTTTCAGACGGCTACTGGTGTTACCAGTACATGAATATTATAGTAGAGCACACCCGAATTTGATTAGAAATTGAAGCAAACTTAACCCAGACAACACAGTGGTGATTTTGCAGTGATTCAAGGGGACCACACTGGAGGACGAAGAGGCTGATTCTAGTCCTGTAAGCTGCAGAGGGCTATTTGTTTTTACTTATACTAAAAGTAATACTGATTCTTCGGATGCACTGCTTTTAGTTCAGTAGTGGTTTAAGATGTTTGTGAAAACCCCCCAGGCTTGTGTGGATTGAAGGTCACTTTGTCACCTGTCCCATTTTCGAATGATCTTAAACAGATTTTGCAGTTTCCAAGCTTATCAGTACGATGTCTCAGGAACTCAACTCTGAATGAAACATTCAAGATAATGGTCACCGTTCAATCATTTTACCTGACACAGATAGTAGAGACAAGTGTTTCAGCGTGCATTCATTTCTTATGACCTTAATTCGTTTTGGATTTCCCGCTTTGAAATTTTTATCTGGCCCCTGTACCCAGGAAATCTTGCATGGGCAGTATAAATGGTATCCCCCGGGCATCCTAATCTGGCATCGGTAAAGCATTTAAGTTGCATAAACATCTGAGTGGCGTTCAGGACGTCCTATTGCCCTACTGATGTGACATTTTCAAACTCGACTTCTGGCGTCATTGTACACAGGACACATTTTCAAGTTCGCAGATCGTGAACATCAGAAGAACTTCAGTATCTATATCCGAAATGAGCGGTCCGGTAAACAAGCTGTCATCTACATCAGTTTTTTTCACTTTTTGGGTTACCGTAAGTCCTGCATACGTGGGAAAATGTCTCAATATTCACGATAGCTCGACTGGACTCGATGAAGCAGTGTGACTCCATGCTAGTGCGGTGAAGTAACGTGGCGAAATTTGTCCAGAAAATAATCGAGATTTTTGAAAGGAAATGCGCTTGGGGCCGTTCCGGACGTACTGATGTAATAAATACACTCGGTCGTTTCAAGGAATACTTTTCATATCGTCAGCTCCTCGGTGCCCATTTATCAGTTTGTGAAGATGATTAAAAGTTTTGACCACTTTAATGCATCCTCCCATTAGGCTAAAGAAGAGGCTTGATAGAAAGTGCATCTTCTTCGTTGACGAGAGGACCTATGAGTAAATCATGCCATATTTATACTTTGCGGTGTTCCCGTTTCTCGAATCCGATGGCTTAACTTCCTCTGTCATTCTCTGCCGTACCGCTATATTCGCGACCTATGAGTAAAGGCCTCACGGAATTCCCGTAATGTGGACTGACTTTTAGGATGTTTGTCTTGTTCGCCTTACGACAGTGGAACCCCTCCGAGGCTGACCGCGATTGTAATCTCCACAATCCATGTTTCATGTCGTAATCGCAACCAAGCATCAATTTTTCTAGGATAGCTTCATGAATATACAAGGGGTGTGCAGTGATATGGCCCAGTTTACGTTGTGTCTACATACGTAATGTGTACAGGCGGGAATGACGATTTTTCAACAGTGAGCCAAGCCGCACACAACGCAATGAGATATATGGCAAATAGACCAGTAGCCAGATTGGCATGACGGATTAGAGTTCTGAGTTTATTCACGGGGATTAGTCAGTGCTTTGGGAGACCCGGGTTGCTCGTAGTGCTCAATTTCTAAGTTGATACGCACGCATTACAAAAATTTCAAAAGCGCCTTCTTGACCTCTCAAGTACGACGGTCGTTTGTGTTACACTGACACGACCGTTTATCAAGGTGATCGGCTGGCGCAAATCAGAAACCGTGTTTTGGTGTGTATTGTGATGTTTCACACCAAAACTACCCAAACAGCCCTTGATGTTTCTCGAGTTGTCCGGTGAGTGGGAGCAGCTGGTTCACCACAGTAGCATCTCATCACCCTAGCAGCAAGAGACGTACGTCACTTTAAGATATAATTTCCACCAACGGCGCGAACGATCCAAACCTTGTTAATGCAGGGTTAGAATCAGCACGTCTGAACTGTTTTTGTCTGTGACTCTAAAACGGTTGTAAATCATACGGCTCGTAATCTGTTCCCGTTGGTTAGCAGTTTGCTTGCGTACACTTTGCGAGGCTTGACGTACACATTTCTTGACCGCTTCAGAAATCGTATTACATTTACGCCGGTATACCACTTTTAGAGTCAGCCTTTTCTAACCCTTCTTTCTTGAATAAAAGCTGCATCGGCTTGAAGAAGCATCTTACTTTCCTTATATTTGTTGCCCATTTAGTGAAGTTAGCAAAACGATAGAAAGTCATGTCCATCAAGTCGAGGATTGCCACAAATGCCCTGATTTGTAGCCAAGCACGTTTATTTTCACGGTGGTAGCGCAACCGTGACTAAGTAAAACAGACTAAAGTAAACAAACTAGGGTAAAACAGACTCGTTTGACCTAAACTGACCCAAAGTGAAGGGCAAAATATTACTTACCATTCTCTGTGATGATCGCGTCCGTATGTGAACTGCCATAAGTGGCAATGTGTTTGACTGCCTCTTGCACGTTTTCGACTATTTCGATCAGACAGCGAAGGTCTCCGTATTCACATGACATATTATCAACCGGTTTTAGGCTTGGAAAGAGATCACTCGCAAGTTGAATCAAACGTGGACCACCGAAACATTGAACCTGTTCGTAATCGGGAAGTTTCGGTTAAGTGAATCAGCAATGAGATTCGAAAGAACGTTTGCACACATGCAAAAGCTCTAAACGCAATAATATTTCGAAAAAGATATGAATGCAGATTTCTAAATTTGAGTGAAAGTTTCACTGCAGAACCTTATGTTTTGCATTGTGATAAGATGTCCTTAGACACGATCTACTTAGACAATGATTAAAAGATTCACAATCCCCTTTCGGTGTTTCTAAATGATATGTAAATTTTTCACTTTAAAGTTCAGAGGAATAATTTACAACCGTGCATACATGAAGCTGGCGAATGCCGCAGCAATATTGTATCAGACAGTCCATGCAGTACAAACGTTTTACAGTGAAACAAATTAATTAGTCAGCAGTCTTGCTCTAACAATTCGAGGTTTAACCTTGCAAGAGGAAGTCAAATGCTGTGTTAACTGCAAACGTTTGTGCCACTGGATATCCAGAAAAGTTCCAGGATTACTCCAAATCCTAGAACTGGAGGTAATCAAATCTTTGCCTCTAAATGGACCTTATCGACTATGTGCAGGAATCCGGCCAAGCAATGCGAACATATGTTGATATTGCATCCGAACGCAGACATTTAGTGCACCCTGAGGGTGAAAACAAAAGCACGGGACATTTTGTCCAAGGATATCAGTATTTCTATCGATTCAGCTGTGCAACTGTTTATGTTTAGAATTCCTCTGTTAAAATCATACTGCTGCCGAATAATAAGGAATTGCAACATGACTAGAAGCTAACGTCTTTCTGAGTTGAGGTCATTAGGAGAATGGTTTTGCTTTCCCACGTTTTTGGAAAACAAAGTACAATATTCACATGAGTCATAAAACTACACGAATTCAGTGCCCTAGTAAGTCCACCGATATTTTTGCCATCGTCTTCAAACTACCTGAGAGGCTGATCTTTATCCGGCATATGCAATTTTCTCCAAAACCCTTGCGTGACAAATAAACATGTTTGCGTAAAAATTTTATGTTTTCCAGTAAATTTTGGTGCGCATTCCATTTTACATTTCCAGTGCTATAAATCAGCAAGTTGTGACTGCCGACGGGTTTTTATTCATTCATGGCATTGGAAAAGACGTTAAACCAACACATGAGAGATAATTATGTGACATTTGTGCGTACTGCGCGAAAAAAGCGCCATCCCTGTTTTGCCTTGTCAGGGGACGTACTACGAAGGCGACCAGCGAAAGCAACGGAAATTCGGGTAGTTCGGAGAAGCTAGTAAGTTGAGCGCATTTTCTAATAACAAACAGTACACGAAGCACCGGTCGTCCGTTACGGTTTTGCCTAAGGGGACTCAGAAACCACACCTCGGTCATCTCTTATTATCTGGAACACAAGGTTTCCAAGTTTTTGTACGATCGACTTCCTGTAAATCGACGGCTAACCCAAGAGGCATTGGGCACCTGCGGCACCCTGCTGAATTATGGAACGCCGTTGTGTAACGTGCGGCAGTTTTTAGTCAATGAATTCGACATGATCTTTACCACTAAGGACATATACAACTACCACCGAACGTATCGACGAGTTGTGTTGAGTTAGTGACCGATGGGTTTTATTCCGGCTTGGTTTATTCCGTCCTGGCTAAGCTTCGCGAGTCCGGACGGGTTCATGTGGTGTAGTCGGGGGAAGGTCACTACAAGCACATATGCTTTGACAGATGGCAGAAAATAGCGCTGTTCCGACGTATCCCAGGTGTAGTAAATGTCGAACATCCGGTTAGGGTGAGTCTTTTTAAGCAAGTGACGTGTGGCCTGCAGATACACCTTTCTGATAGCTAATGGCATGGGCTCCGGGAGTTCAGTTTTGTATGCCTTTGTGGAAAGCAAACAGTCTACTCCTGGACGTAAACTATTTGGCTTTGTTCAAGGACACGATGAGTGAAGGAGTCTCATCACAGACAAAATGGCGGCACAAATGCGGGCGGCGAGAGTAGTGTTCGGCCTCAATATCATGTTGCGTTATTTCCATATTTGCAAAGCAATCAGGAAGCAAGTACTTATCATATAACATCCGTGTATTTTGGTCATATACACGCTCTGCGAACAGCCGACACATATTCCACCGTATGGCTCGCACAGAAAATGCTGTACAGTAGGTTTTCTGTTTACCATAGTGATAGAACACAGATTTCTACAAGTACTGCGTCGCACGGGCCCTAGATTCGTCTCTTACCTCACACCTCACTGGCTCTATATCACCCACAAGTGGGTTGTGCACGCACAATCCGGGATGGTCCACTTTGGCAATGTGACCATCAACCGCCTGAGGAATACCAACGGTCGTCTGAAAAAGCGGGTGGGCTAATCGGAAACTCTAGAAGGTGCCCTACAGAAGGTGCACGGCACGCTCAGTGTCTCATGCGGAAAAAATGAGATGCATGCGTCGTACTACTGTGACCGAGGGGAAATCCTGGAGGGCGATGGCTACGTTCTGAATGTCGTCTGTCTAATGACTGTGTATGGGTCTCCCCTCGTTTTGATGCACTTGTGGCCACGATCCCCAAAATGCACTACCATCGTGTTGTAACTAGTAAGGCAAGGTAGTTCTATGTTAACTGACTTATAGTTCCTAGTGCAAACACCCAAGTGCTCCCGGAGGATTCATGCCGGTACCGGTAAATTCACATGCTCCTTTCATCGGTTGATGTGGCTTCCTTGTTTATTCTTCCAAGTATTATAGATTAGCAAAATACACTCATTTGTATACCAGTTTGCTTTTGACGCGATGTTCTTAAGCAGGTGGATGTGCTGCATCCGGCTCAAAAACATCACGAATGAGAGATTCAGCTGGGTTCCAGCTGAGTCTCCCGTCAAAACCAAATTGGTATGCAAATCAGGGTATTTCGCTAATTTCATGCAGTTTGGGTTCAAGTAGAACATTAAGTTGACGAAAACTCGGGGAGTGCGCCTATCTGATGAGCCCCAAAATGGGCGAAACCGGTCCTGGTCTGTCGAAGAGTTTTCAGCAACCTTATGTGTAGTGTATTACGTCTATACATTATTCACAGACATTTTCTTATGTCGCTTTCCCATCCATAAACGGTGGTTGTCTGATTACAACATACCGGAGCAGGATATACTTCCAAGATATTCCAAATCCACCGGCATCCCTTTTCGATGACCTGCGTAAACAACTTAACTGGGTGGTGAATAAACATCAGCCGGCGGAATCTAGGAAGGACATAAACATCACAAAGCAGCGGAATGTTCAGCGGCTAATCCTGTTGCACCGAGGCTTGACATCTGTGGCGGATAACTTGCCTTGGGTGGTCGAGGATACTGCACCTCAACCCAGATGGTGGACCAGGGACACAGGATTTAACTCTTGTGGGCTTTGTGACCTGCCGACTATTCGCAGTGACCACTGGTGTGCAACGGATCGCTTATTATATCACGTCGACTGTTGTGATGGTGAACCTTGCCCGCTGTGTGGGCTTGTCCCCAAGAGTAGTGTGCATATGATTAATTTATTTTTGCTGCCTAGCCTCCGGATCGTCTAGGAAGCACACAGTTTTGCTTGGCAAACGGTCCACAAATAAGGCATGCTGTGATGTTGACTTGGACGGCAGGGCAGAATCCCAGCACAAAATGTCCCGAAAAGTCTGTATGCTTCCGCATTTTCGGCTCCTAGGAGGACCAAATTGACAGCCGTGAGTCAATAGCATAATGCTGTTACCAATGATGTACAGCACCAGTTGGAAGAAAGGGACGATACGGATTTCACGTGACGCATATAAGGGCTACCAGTTCCAGTCTGTTCTTCCGTTAATGTGGCATTTTACGTAAGCCTCGTATTTTTTGAAGCCTACTACTCAGTAGGTCACAGCTACAGAAAATAATAATCAGTCATTGGAGATGGCGTCATCTGAGCACTGCTCTACGAGGCTGTCGCTGCTGAGGTGCTCGATTTCTAGAGTAAGTACTGCCTCCAGTTTATCAGCCGGCTGCCTCTTAGTGATATTTCGATAATCTAACTTATATCTTCCACTCATTTCAGGACATCAATAGCTCTACGCACCAAGAAGGCCGTACCTCTTCCTGCAGGGACATATGTAATAATCAAAACGCCTAATAAAATTCAATTTTTCATCTCGTCCAAGTTGGACCATTGACTCTTCCCAGTCGAGGGAGATGTGCGCTTGTTAGTAAGGTGCGTCAGCTAGGCTCACTCAGCTCTCCCTATGATTGACATAGGTTACATCTGGCCAGTTGTTTAGATAGTAGTCGTGTACGTCAACTGGGTTCCCATCGCTGTATTGTGCAACCAACGGGCCTCTTTAGGCAGTTTCAACTCAGACTTGTAGGCGTCTCCTTCAGTTAGGGTGTGACTCAATGGTTGGCGTTATAATGAGCAGCTTATCATGCATACATCTGGTCGCAATTTATATGGCGACCCCATGGGGCCGGCTACGGAAAGCTTGTTGTGTTTCGCCCTTTGTAATGGAGAAATCAGCTGCCAGTAAACAGGACCTGAGTACTTCTAGGGTAATATCAAGCATTGTACCAGAAAACTCGACCCACGGGCATAGGTCATCATCGTCTGCAGGCCCTACGTTCTTCAAACCTCGTAAGAATTATCCGAATTCAGTTAATGTTTCTATCACGATGATTACTCGGAATAGCAATTCTCGAGTAACGAGAATATAGGACTCGGCACCTTTCTAGTCAGGCCAAGATACAAGTCACACTTCAGTTGCAGGAGTTATAATGCCGCATATTTCGCATCAAACAGTACACTGTAGGCTCCAGAAAGTTCCACAAACCAACATAGCAGCAGAGCAATCTCCAACGTTGGCCCACTGTAAGCGATTCACGTTTTACCAAAGTTCGCGATGTCTTATTTCATTAAGCACTGTTTTCCAATTCCAGGTAACAGTTGACCCTAAAGACTCGCTGAATGAAGCAGATCAATCAATCAGAGAATTTGTAGAAAAGGGGCATTACACATAAACATTCTAAACTGTGAAGTGGTAACCTCGAAAACATCGAAGTTTCATATAAATCGTCTCCATTCGCCGGATAACGATTGGCACCTGGGAGATGGATTTTCGGATTGCTGTATACTAATTACATGTTATATAAAATTTTACGTCTTTTTCTGTGAATAATGATTGTCGGAAATTTTAAAATCTAAGTCTGCTGCAAAGTATTTTTAGGCGTCTCCGATTTCATAACGCTCTCGTAGTAATTTTAACTTACCAATCACGTAATGGATTATCGGATATTTATCTACTTATTTTTTATATATGTATATTTGATCACTTACTACTCATTATTATTCCCGTATTTACTCAATATATCCATGACACAGGACTACTCAAGAGCTTGTTCATTTCACTTGTCTGCAAATTTTCCGTTCATTCGTACATGGTAGACTTGATTGCAACCATATTCGAATTTTTCAGACTTACTCCGTTATCCCCCAAACATTTAGAAAGACGTTCCAAGAGACCGGATTTGATGTGCGATTGGTGAACCAGAAGCGTCTCCATGGAGTTACACGCAGCAGGATAATTGCATTTGGAATCAGTTACTATGAAATCAAGCAAATCCCACGTATGCAAAATTAGGCTTCATTGTTGGTGCAACCGTGCGAGATTTTCGACGCATTGTGCGCATTAAGAAGGCATTTTTTATGGTTAACTCTCCAACTGGGATAAACGTGATGATAAGGATAACTTGGCTACAAGTGTGCACTAGAGGAGTTAGACTATAATTCATTTCCTATCCATGGGTGTTAGCGACTTTTTACTACAAGATAGAAGTCTGAAAAATAATGAATTAACATAATATGTTCATCACCATGGTTTCTAATCAACAAAAAAGAGAAGTGTGTCAACTATACGTTTAATTTAATCTAAATATCATGATTACTGGTAAGGTGAACACAAAAAAGAACTTTCTAAAGAGAGAGGACGATTAGTAGGTTTCGTAATTGGTCATGAGCAGAATAACTCCGAGGTATCTGCTCGTTCTGTAGAACAGGCTCTGATAAAAGAATACAAACTCCCCACCTTGTCATTGGTGCCCACCCCAAATATGACTGGCATTTTATCGGTTAACGAAAGGAAAAATAACTCATTTACACCGATTTTCCTGTTTCCTCTTAGATGATCCACCTACCGAGTAATAGACGATTTTCTCATACGTTCTTTGATGTATTGGAAAACTGAAAATAATGGTTAATGCATCTACCTCATGCAGTCTAATGTAGAAAGTGAGGGTTAGTACATTTCCGTTGTTTGAGCTCAGTTTACCTAAAGCTACTGGTGTGGTTTAAGGCAGAATACAAGTGAATAAAAAATTGTGCTTTTGGAGGGAGAGGAAAGAGCTTTCAGCTTTTTCAAATTGCTGGTAGTCAGGTAATGCCAGGTTATCGAGCATTTTTGTGTCTCTTATAGCTCCATTCGGACTCATGTAAAGTAGATAGGTCCCGTCCAGACGTCCAAAGCCTCATACAATAAAAGCTTTCACTCTCACTCGATTGCTTTTAGGAGACCTGAGAAAATCTCCAAGACTATTCATTTCGCCCAGAAATATGCAGCTTATTCACTCATACACTGTAGGACTGAATTGCGAACTGTCTAAGCTGGTCGTGTTTGGTAACTTCTGTGTAGTTGCAGTAGTTTAGTTTCCTCACGTGCAGTGTCCTCTAGCTGAAGGACAAAATTAACGGAACATATGAAAATGCGACGAAATCAGGCATTAAGGGAAGCAAGAGAACGCCAGGGAGAATAGACTGCAACTCACAAACAAATGAATATTTTAGGAAACTTCACATTTCACGCATGGAGAATTTAGTATATTCGTGGGAACATGTGCGCCGCAGAGAAGCCAAACAGTCGAGATAAATTGGTCTCAGGAATTCCGTCTTTATTCTTCGCGTAAAAACAGATTCGCTTTGTGCGTAATTATGCATCCGCCTAAGGGGTGTCACCGTCAACCTAATAATGAATTGAACTTTTGTACAAATGTTTGATTTGAGTTCTGTTAAGGGCATGCATACCATCTATTTTCAAATTAGGCCTACTTGAAAGTAATCAAAATTAAAAACACATTCCGTCATCTCCTTCCAAGTTCAACCGTTTGCCCAAACAACTTTACAACGTGGTGCCTTGTAAAGAGGTAGTCCAACTGACATCACAGCTGATTATATTTGTTGAACACAACCATCCTATCTATATAGGAAGCATTTTGAAACAGTCTAACGGTTTTGGTAAGCAGTATTCAGATACCCACCCATCAGATAAGAGGACAGAATCTAGAACCACACACGCGTCGTATTGACGGTTAGGTGATAAATCTTGAGCCCATAAGTAAGTTATTTGAAAGGGGTAGGAACCTTAAATTAAACCAAATGGATCAGCTTCAACAAGAACAGCAGTTTTATTGTTAATTGTTTGCCCTCGTAAGCCCATCAGTTTACACTTCGTGGGCTGTCAACGAATTTTCAGCAACATTATGAGTAGTGCATTACGAATATTCTTAGTTGGTGTTTGCTAATAGACAACTCCGCAGAGAAGGGTTTTCCTCATTCGTTTACCCGCAGGTCAGCCTCCCAAATATGCTTCAATACGGATTCTCAGTGAAATGCATGCTCTGGTTCCGAATATCGTCTCCGTACACGGCAACATTCTGTAGTCCCTTCGTTAAAACAAAGCACCAAGCGCCTGGATGTAAACGGTACCCCCGACAGACTAAACGGCATTCGTCTAAATTGATATTGGGTGTCCCCAACTTTGAACACCGTTTTCTCCCGGTCCTCTGCCTTGATAGCTAGTTGCCAGTATCCGGAACGCAAGTCGAACACTGTAAAATATTGAAATTGCTGGGGCGAATCGAAAATCTCCGCAACAGGACGGACAGCTACAATCCGATTTAAGGCCAGTTCATTCAAACACCTGAAATCCACGCAAAATAGGTAGTTTCCATTCGCCCTAACTAGGCTTTGTGAGAACCGAAGTTAGGGAAGCCATAGGTGAACATCGTTGCTGACCACCGAATCACCAGGTCTCAGCCATACCCGGCAACTCGGAATACTTAGGAAACTGAATGCCCTATCCCCAGTTGGAATATTCTTGAAATGAATTGAGCAACTATGCGGCGTTAAGTGGATGGAAGTAGCACCACCTCAACTAAATGAGTGGTCCTTCAGATCTCAGATGAGGGTCAGGCATGCAAATCAATAACTGTGAACCATTCGAACAATGCACCACTGCAAGGAAGTAGATCCGTTGGCATCCTCAATAAGTAGGCGCTGTGTGTCACCGGACTGAAATCTTGATTAGAAAAAATGGTTCACTTACTACCATCATGCACTACATTTTCCTGCTGAATTCGTCATCGTACAAGAGATGAACTAAATAGCACTTATCATACGACGCTTCTGTATGATCCGAAATGATAAATGCGACTGATGGACGAAGGGCGTCATAGGAGCATAGGTTACATTAGGATTATCGATATAAAGTCTGAATACGACCAAAGCAGTGAGCACTCTACTAGCGTGTTTCTTCATCACGGGTACTAACACTGAAGAATGTGTCCAGCGCCAGAATCTGAGTTGGTTGGGACATGTGTTGCGTACGCCTAACCATTGTCTGCCGAAGTGAGTGCTGTTTTCCTTGCCTAATTCAGAGTGGCGGAAGCAGAGAGGTCGCCAGCCCTTGAACTAGCAGAGGAGTATGAAGGGGATTACGAAACGTTTGGGTGCTGTCGGTGCTACTCGCGTTCCAGGAAGGAGACCGCGTGATCCCCGCGCCTGAATGAGTGTCTGGAGGTCTAGGCTCCTCCGAATGATTGTAGTAAGCAGCACTAAGTCCCTTCCCCGTCCACCTTAATTCTTTTCTTTACAATAAGGCTTTCAAATAAATCATGGTTGTACGGCAGCGTAGCATCGGTGTTGAACACTGATGTCATTCTGTGGATAATGATGGTGATTTTTTCAGCATGGCCTATTTCTGCATGCGTACTACTTTAACTAAAAACGCAATTATATGCCCTTAAACATGACTAGAAAACTATTTAAGCTGTAATCTATATCACCTGGTGATACGTCAGCACTCTCTCGAAAGCCCATCGCTCTCTCCAGACTATAATCCAGAAAATAGAACGTTTCCTTACGTTATACACGCGCAATAACGCCCTAAAACCAGCAGCGTGCATTTGTTGCACCTGTTCTTGCATTCCTGTGATTGATAGTCCTTCACGGTAGGCTACGAGGGCAGACAGACGATCCACCTTATTGATTGATAGAAACACTAAACTCAGCAGCCCTTCAAACAGCCAGGACAATAGTCAAGACAATTCTGATCGCTCAAGAACCGGACTGTAGGCAAATAAGATGTGGGGAAGCTTTACCTTCATTTTTTATTCTGGTTTAGTGGCTGTCGTTCCTTGTACAATGGGATACAGTCAAGAATTTGATGTCAAGCAACACAGAAACATTTCAACCGATGAAGACGAAGAAACGTGCAAGCATCATACAGTCAGGATAACTCGAAAATCTAGGAAGAAGATAAAAACTGAGGAATTGTAGAGTTTGACTTTATTTGTAGGTCTGTTTGTTTATTCTTCCGTTCAATGGGTTTACTGTTTCCAGGCTGTTTATTCAGATGCCGTGACACTTCCTTAAAAGGTGCTCATGTGAAGCAGTAACACAAGGCGTGTTCTTGTTAGCTTAGTACCCAGCAAGTACGTTCATTCGTATCTTAGTGGATAACCAGCGGCCTGTGTATCCTATTTTATTTAACATCCACTTCAGTCGTTGCTGTGCCCCGTATAAGCTACTTGAACCTTCAAGTAGTCTGAACAATGTGCTAAAAACACAGTCCAACCACTCTGTTTTGCCGTTCGGTCACTTTGTTTTGCAGTTCTATCTTCTTATGTTCTGATTAAGTAAAGAGTAGGGTAATTTTGGACTCAAATGGGATTTGCCTCTTAAAGTGGTGAAAGATTTCCAGCACTACGTATGAGCGGCTTCTTTAAGTTGTTTGCGTATCAACTATCACATTGGAGCGAATCTGCCACTTCTATTCTTACTCATGAACTCCAAAGACACAGGACGATCCCGCGTCAATTATTTGCAAAATGCTCAAGTTTTGTTCATCCCAATTACCTACTTCTGGTTTAGCCAAGCGGCAATTGGCTTTTCGTCAGAATTGATCTGACTGATGATAGTTTGTACAGGGTTTTGAGACGTTTCTCTTCAGTCCATCGGACCCTGCTGGATGCAACCTTCGA
Organism: Opisthorchis felineus; assembly: GCA_004794785.1. NCBI lineage: Eukaryota > Metazoa > Platyhelminthes > Trematoda > Opisthorchiida > Opisthorchiidae > Opisthorchis > Opisthorchis felineus. Next base: position 702,710 of record SJOL01000240.1, read on the forward strand.
TGCTTCACCATAAAATGTTAGCCATAACCACAATTTACGAGAAAAATGTGTGAAGTTGTGCAATTTTTTCTAAAAAAATCGTGGGGTTTGATCTGTTTTGTAGGATCGGAGGGAACAGAAATCATACCATGTCCACGTAAACGCATCCATTGTCTGGTTCCCTGTGAATAGCCAGGTGAGTTTCATCGTTCGTAGAGGCTGTACACTCATAATATCGTAAAAGCGGCACCACCATCTTAAATACTGAGGTCTAGTTTTTTCTTCATTCGTATGAAGTGTCGATGGTAGACTAGCTTGTCAGAACCATCTAAGTTTATTATGTTTAGTGTCACTACCATTCCATTCTAGGTAATGTGTTGCAGAACACACTTCATTGTCTCTTAACGCGACCTCAATATATCTACATAACTTTGAGTATCCTTGCATGTTTTGGACGTGGAGCGTGCTGAACACTCTGTGTGAGGTGCATAGGAATACAACTCGCAGTGCAGTGCCGTCTGGAAAGGGCGAAGAGCTTGCGGTTCGACCTTACTCTCTCACACCATTGATTGCCTATTTGCTATGTCTTTTCTCAGTGGTTACTAGCTTCTTGATCTGACCACTGTCCACCGAAAACGCACACTCATACACAAATTCCAAAAGACTCAGACTGGCCCACATGCTGTGTTTCAGTAACACCACCGATTCACCCGGACTCAGACTTATTAATTCCCTTGTGTTTCGCTTTTTAAGCTCTCTTTGACCTTTCAAATTCCACATGGTCACAATGTGCGAATGCACCGGAGCACAATCATCCATTTCACCCGTGTTTAGATAGCGTCCAAGATTACGAGGTGCTGTAATAGAACAACCTTTTAACGGGTGGAGTTTTAAGGTTTATTCTATAAGAAGGATGATTTTGATCAAAAAAAAAAGATTCTTCATAGGAAACATGCATTTGGCCACGACGGAAATTTGCAGTGCTGTGTTTTCAATTTCTTGTCATGTTTTATGCCATTTTCCTGAAAACTTTAATTTGCGGTTGTTAGTAACTTCTCAAATTTTAATTAGTGCGGTATCACAGTTACTTATACGTCTCGTATGTTACGCTGATTTCATGATGCTGCCACACGCAGCACAAGAATGAAAGTGGATTTAAGTTATAAGGGACAACAAACAACATTCTTGCGCTATCTAAACGACACAACCTTCAAACTACCCAATGTTGCATCAAGGACAACCATGCATTTCCAATAGCTTGGTTATTCCTTATATATATATACATAATGCATACAATCCACATATAGACATTAAAAATATCTTGATATAAAAATTCAAAAACAGTTTTTAAAACACATGTGCCGAACTAGTTCTTACCAATTCGTATTGCCTTTTCTGGGTCAGCGCATTCATCGACATACACGTGACATACACCAGAACCATGTCCAAGAACCGGAACTCCTGTCCCGGCTTTGTTCGCAGCTGCCCTAACAGTCTGGATCATTTGCGAACTTCCCCTGGGAATTATCAAATCGACTAGTGGTTCTGTTGTCTCAGCTCCTAACACACGCTGCACATCTTGTCGACCTTCAAGTAAACCAACTGCTGTTGCTGGCAGTCCCGATTCTGTGAGTGCCTGTTTGATGAGCTTATGGAGAATGCGAACACTCCTTAATGCCTCCGATCCAGGCTTGGCTATCAGTCCATTTGCAGTTGCGATGGACAAGGCTGCAATCTACAAGGGCAAAAATGGATCCGAGATAATAAAGTAAGTACCGAATTTTCCATTTTCTATAAATAAGCAGGCTGCAACATCTCGATCACACTTTAGAAGTTGGCATGTCTTCCTCTCCGCCGGCCATATCGGCTGATAAGTGTTCGACTTACAGATTGTCATACAATGGTCCACGTTTGAGGCTTCACACAGACACGTTTCCCATCAGGCATTCACGAAGGAAACGCGATAGGCATAGAAAAGTTACCCCGAAGTTAGAGTACATCAGCGATACAAATGACGCTAGCCCAGAAAATCCATAATCTAAAAACATCATACATCAGAGGGCATTAGTTGTCGCACCTGAGCATGAGTAACATGTAATCCATCAGGTAATTTGCTAAGACAACCTCTTATCAAGACATCTTTGCCATCTGGAAGTAGCTGGGGAAGTGTTCTATAACACACACTGCTTCTCAAACCCAACTGAATGCTGACACCTTTATCAACACTCGTTCTGAAAAAAGCGACTTGATTCCTACGTAGTCATGGTGAAAACTACTCACTTTCTCAGAAGAACTGGCGGGAGATCATACTTGTGGTCGGGGATCCGTTGGTCTCTGTTGACGTGCTTTCACAGCTTACATTTTTTTGCTGCACATCAGGCAATCATGATTTCTGCTAGAATCAGGTACAGCCTTGGTTATTCCTGTTGAGTAACTACTTCACTGTGAATGTATGAGGATAACAAGTGTTTGGTTCTGGATACATTTTCGTAGTCGATTAACCCGCCATACAAACCCTTGCCACTGGTTACTTGAACCGACCAGTTTAGATTGGCTATTTGACATAGTATGAAACTGGGGTGGTGCCAGGCTAAATTTGATTACATTCAAGCATTTCTAAGAAAAATTGTATCCACATATAAAACAGCGCCAACTGTGATGGAACTGCATGAATCTGCATAATGTTTGATGGCCTTTTCGTCAAAAATAAACGCGCACATATGTCAAAAACGAGACGTTTCAACAAATCACTAAATATCTCAAAAAATCTTGACGAATTGCGTCGACTGCCTTCTAGTATAACGATCGCAATCAGGCTGTACACTTCAAACCACCTAGAAAATAAAACTTTCATGGGAATCATAAGACAGTTCATATGGCACATATGCATCCTACGGTTAACATGGATTGCGAGGGGAAGTCACTTATTTGAATGAAGTGTCACCAACTACTTCCCGCTTATGAACGGCCAGTCGAATTGCTATGGACCACAAAGAGGCTATCAAGACTTACACTGAGCCACTAAGTGGGTCGTTACTTGGGTTCAACAGATAAGTGTTCTACGTAGTAGCAAGTAGCGCGAAATCTAAACATTCGAGGGTTATCCGGCGCTGGGTATCTGACAATCACTGAAAGCCCTAACCGCAGTTTAAAACGGAAAAAACAAGAACTACTTCGTTTAACAAATTGAAGGTGAAACAATTTGTGTAATTGGTTGGGGTGTTTGGAGGGTAGTACAACTGATGTAATTTTGATGTCAACCCTCAGATCATTGAGAACATTTTTATCCACTCTCAACCGGTCCTACTGCATATTTGTCTAGCGTGAAGTAAACTATGAACGTCAAACAAACATAGGCATGAATTGTCATAACTTTCATCGAGGACGAGAAATGGTTGTCGTCGTCATAGGTATCACGCTGACGCAACATAAAAAGGAAGAAAACATTTGCTACCTTTGTGATAGGTAACCGGCTGAATGTGGAGTTATAATCGCAAATTCTAATACATTCATTGAGCTGGTTTTCTCACCTGCGGAAGACAGTCCGGCCGAGATTCAAAAATCACCATCAGGACGCCAATAGGTGCAGTAACCTTGTCCAGCACAAGGTTTTCTGCGAGTCTCGTCCGTTCCAGCAAACAACCCACATGCCCCTTTTTCTCACGAGTCTGCGTTGCGATTTGTCTGAGTCCAGTACTAAGTGTTTGAAGTTTTCCAGGACTCAGTTGTAATCTAGCTTTTAAAGCTATTGGAATGCCTATAAAGTAAGTAGGATTTATTAGTGTATGAATAACTGCTGATGTGCCATTCAACCAAGGGAGTGTAATTGACAGCAAGATACGAAGACCTGAACTAAGGCATGTAAGACTTGTATTTGTGGTTGAGTATTACCCAATCGTTTCTAACTGGTTACCATATGAGGTCTTATACAGTTCAACTCATATTTTTTACCGATACCCCCGTAAAGTTTTGGGCGTTTTGAACGATTCTGTGGTCAGAACTTTATGAAAGGAGAAAATCCACCACAAGCTGAAAAGCCAAAAGAAACAATACGCACTCGGATGACCTGCACTCAAAACTTTCGGATTCCGAGTGGCTTCCACTCGACAGCAGCTTTGCTTGTCCCACATATACCAGTGGCAAAACACATTATCACGCGGCGTATCCTATTAAACAACACTGAAACATACCAACGGGTGGGGGCTCGATAGAGAGAATGGCAGACGAATTATTATACTGATGACTATAGATGCTCATAAGGGACCCAAAAATACGAGTCCATGCCTGAGAGCAGTGGGGCCCGAACTTTCAGAAAAACTCAAGGAAGCACTAGATCAATAGCAGAAGTGGAGCAGACTGTGCTCCCATACATCAGACCGAAAATATGGGCACGATATGTGAACAAAAAATTTGCCATTGTAAAGAAAAATGAACTGTTAAGAGCGAATAAAATGCTAAATGACGTGCTTCCCGGCATCCGCTTTACAACGAGAAATTAAGAAAACAAGAAATTGGTGCTCCTAGATGTGCTCGTCAGAAGGAAAACCAACGGCCAAATGCAAACAGTTGTATACACGAAAAAAAAAACAGACCGGATTCTGAACTACTTCAGCAACCATCCAAAACTATCCGAACCCTATTCACGCGGATAGAGGGGCACTGCAACACAACACAGTCGAAAACGAAGTGAGAACGAAGACTTTATCAGACACTCCAAGATAATGGCTACCCAAGGAAATACATACGGCGATGCTTACGAAATCAACGCCAAACTGCTTAATGAACACATACAGAACACAGAAGAATTATGCCACGGAAATGACTCCAAGACATTTGCAGCACCACCGAATAGCAGACGCCTTCAAGCCTGTAAACACAGTGGGAAAAACCCTCTCGAGACCGAACGGAAGACTGGATGTAATGAAACTAATGAACATGATCCACAACCCTAACGACGGCGACAAACACTGTGTTGACCACACTGGAAAAAAGTTTTTACCAAAATACGCAAGTATCAGAACACACAGAATATAAGGTAGTAGCAGACGATATGACACAATATCACTTGTTTCAGTTAACGAAGACGGAGAAGGACAACATTTCAGTTGGGACAGTGCTCAAAGGCTTGCTCACGCAAGAACAAAAGGCGAGTGGAAGTTTGCCGAGGAGTGTTACTCCCCTCAAAAATCGACCAGTGAAACACATCGTCGACATAGTTTATCGGCAGCTACGAACGAAGGATTCCACATTTTCAAGGCTCTGAACCACGCGGGAATTCAAACAATTTAACGAAAACCAACGAATCAATCTCATCAAAGGAAGAAAGCCACGAAAATCTGGAAGGCTGATCAATCAACCGATCAGTTGCAACGAAATCAGGCCATGTAGAAGGAGGAACTGACTCAATCACGACGGAGGAGCAGAAATGTCGAACTGAAGGTGCCCAACAAGCCAACCATGAAAAACTAAATTAGATTGCAATGCAACTCGGATTCCAAAATGACCACCCAAAATATGAGAAAACTACATGGGGACCATCCAATCAATTTGGAATTATTAGGCTGTTTAGAATCCATGTAAGCACAGGCACAAAAGGAGGATTATAACCACTCGACCCGCATTGAAGGTCGCATCTTAATTGGTGATAAGACGTTTGTAATCCAGCCGCCGAGCTCGACAAACAGACAAACAACCACCCACTTTATCTTACTTCCCCATCCGGTTTTGATCCTATATGACTTCGTTCCGGTGACTGCCTAAGTCAGTAGGCTGCCTCCATGTGAGATTATCTAATGAAAATTGGCTACTCATTTTTATCATATGGTACTTCTACGCTTAGCATCTCCTTGGTAGTTACTAAGCGTGATCACAATTTTAGTATGCAGGGAATCTTAAGCCACGCGATTGGTTTTTTTCCACACTTAGCCGCGTGAATGTGCTGTTTATGTTTACCAGTCTACGCGGTGTTTACATTAATCAGTTTACGCGCTGTTCACGCAACTGCCAAAATAGAGTTTAGATACGTTGAAGTGTTCAAAACAGCAGCGGAACTCTGGAGCCAGACCAATTGGTAGAAAAACAAAACACCCGTCCAACCAGATACCTGATTACTTCTCATGCAAGAGGACAGCAGCACGCCATTAACGGTTTGGTTTCAACCAGTTTACCACATGTGGGCACAACGCCATTTCTATCGAGCCATTTAAAATTGTCTAATAAATGTCGTCAAATCTGCCTACCTATAAGAAAAGTTCTGGCCAAGGCAGAAGAAGTCGGTACATGAAGTTGGCCTGCGAAACCTCGCGTTCGAGAAAAATTCTCGGAGGCCCTACCCTCCGTGTAGCCAGCTAGTGAGCTGACACGGCGACATGTGTTGCTTACAAACTACAACGTGCGGAATCTGGACCCTTAAATTTCACCTGAGTTGACGCAGCGCTGTACACAGATACATCTATACGTCTACGTCTGATGAGTCTATATCGAATTTGCAACATCTACTCAGTCTTCCAGACAAAAAAAATTAGATGTGAAAACCTACCTGCTTGTTCGGCCGCACGAATATCGTTGGTGTTTTCCGATAAAATTTCGGCCTGCTTTGACATAATTAGCTCCGACAGAGTGTCAATAGCTTTTGAACGAAGTTCACTTGGGGCGGCATGCAAATCCACGCTTGCTAGACGAGCTGAAATATAAAAGTACGTTAATTAACTAAATATGAGTGAAACACCTATGGTGTACCCATCTTGTGTACGTCACACTTTAGCTATAAAATTCATTAACCTTGTCAACAAATTGAATTACTGCGTGGGTTAACAAGCTTTAAAGGTAGCCTACTTTTGTCCGCATATTTTGACAAAGCCTCTCAATAACTTGATGTCCTGTTCACTCGCTTTTGCCAACTCAGTATAGCCCGACAAAAGTAACGTGGTCACGATAAGAATTTCAGATTATCATTAACTACTGAAGGTCTGATTTTCCATGCTGTGCATGCATTCCCTCCCAGACCTATAAAGACTCCATCGATTCCTGCTTGAATAGTTTTTGAGTTAGCTGGACCGCGTGCTTAATTGCGATACTGGTGACTAAAACATGGGTCGACTGGCAAAGCAACAAATAGGCAGCAAGTTAAATGGGTATTAGAACGCAAGTAGCTTTTAATGAGCCATTTTAGCATCATGCTAAATGTGTGATGACATACGTACTGATACATATTGGGACCCCTGAGACCACTGCTTGAGTCAAATTTTCCTGTCCACCCAAACAAATAGGCATGGACGACCGACGGGAGGAAAATACATTTGTTAATTCATTAATTAGTTAAAAATAGCCTTTGTTGGTAAATGTATTTACTCGTGAAATTTAAGAAAAACAAACGGGTGCGGTCACTTCTCACTTCTCAGTTGTTACCTGTGGCCCATGATCTTTACTCAGTTTAGATAATTCCACAGGACAACAAACAGTTGAGCTACCGAGGGAGTGACGAGCGTAGAATAAGCTTCTAACCCCATTCTGCCAGAAAATGACAACCTCTAACAATTTATTTGGATGCAGCCTACCAACCACCTCAGAATCAGCAAAAAGGGTTTTTTTTACTACATTTATTATCCGAAATCAATACACAGCAAAGTGTTAGACGGAAACTAAAAACTGCTTACTTATCCAACCTCACAATTACTTCATTTTCTATATTTCAGAGTGCCTATTCGGAGTGTTGGTCTTGCTGCCATCCATGACGTCTATCAGTTCACTTCCCGGTGCAGTGACAGTTATGTCGTAAGAGTACGCTAATGCCCACCTCAAGGAAGTACTTGCCAGCCATGATGAAGCAGCCACTCCGAGACATCTCTCGGTTACCCAAAACTGGGCACAATCGGTCGCGGCGAAATTCCTAACCATGAGTCACTCAGCTGAATTAGGCCAGGAAATGACGCATCCCGAATCCTATTATCCAATAAGCCTGTGATCTTTAAGTTGGAACACTGGTTTTCATTTGCAAAAAACGATGTCGAACGCTGTTAGCAACTAAGAACCCATCCCGTTTTTGGACGTATTTGTACGTCTTTGTCTTCTAGAGCTCTAAATATCCTTTCAATTTGACTGAGGAGGAAAGTAAAATAGATGGCAGCTGATTCTGATGGAACATAATTCACATAAGGCCACTGAAAACTATTCGAGAGTCTACGACGTTTCCTTTCTTGGGGTTTATAGGGTTGGCACAGTCTCACAATTTCTTTCAAGCGAATTGGGCGCAATTCACCAAATTCACTCATTTTCACTCTGGTTTATTGTTGACGGGAGGATCCATTGACCTTTGCTGAATCCACCATTTATGACATATGCATCATACCCTCCCGATCACTAGGTTGATTGGTAAAGTTGCTCAGTATTCCTCAGGTAAACGTCTCGCCATATCTCAAACTAGTGGTTTTCATTTGATAGACACTGTCCAACCATAAGCCACAGGTCTACATAGATCGTCCAACAAAGCTAAGGAGGCCGGATACAGTGTCAGTCTATTTTCGAAAGACATGCCAAATCGAGGCTCGATGAACAAGTGCGAGTGGTTTAGTAACGAGAAGTCTCCAGCGAAAGAGAGTCAACCCATTTTATTTCGTCATGCTTCGAGCTAGAATTCATTTGGACATAGGTTTTATGGGACGTAACTAGTCCCCTGCCCAGCGTTCTTCAATGCTGATCGGCAATCTACAATCTTATTTGAAAACACTAAATGTTTGACAAGTTGCCACTCATTATGCCCTGCACATATGTTTCGTGAATTGTTTCCAGAGGATTTTTACCCTCCCAGTAGCCACTTAAGTTATGTGGCAGGGGTTCTAACTGTGTGGATAAATAGCTTCTACAAGAATCCTATTCCTGGTATATACCTTATGTTGGACAGTTCAAGATTTTATTTAATTTATGGTGAGAACATGGAACTAAGGTAGGGCCATAAGTTGTCGTTTTTGTCTGTTCAGCGAAGAAAAATTAAGCTAGGAAAAGTATTGATTCAGTTCAAAAACAGACCGTCTCACCTTTGCTTGACGGGCAGAATTCTCATTTCTACTCGGAGGTGCCTATCCGAGTCAAAGTCGGCCGACAAAAACCCTTATCAGGATTCGCCAGAAGGTTAATAGTAAAAAGGTATGGGCCGGGGATAAGGAGGCGCACCGGAGATATTGTTCACATTGATGTGTAAACAAACCAATTCTGACGTAAAGCTGCTTTGAGTGCAGAGTGCCTATCCACGTGGAATGATCTCAGTGTGTATAAGTAGGAAGTGTTGCTTCCGACAGCATTTTGTGGGTGCCTCTCAAATAAATTAGAGACTATACATTTCGTGTAGCACGCCATCAAATACTGACAGGAGATATTTGCAATAATATGGTGGACAGAATTCACATTATTTTTAAGTTAGTTTATGGACACAACTGTGATCCACTGGCCAAGTTGCGTACGGGTTTCTTTCTAATCGTCTTATGTTTCAGCCCTGTCAAGGATCCAGGCTGATCGGCTTTCCTCATTAGGTTCACATAACTGCATCCAATACATGGAATGTTCCTCTAGATCACAAGTACTATGCTTCTGAATGACAGTTTGGTTGGCAGTTTAACGTGAAACTATTTGCTGTACATTTTATAAACTTCGCCACATCTTCTCGACCCACTGTTAATAACCGTCTCTTGTAACTAAGTGACTGCCGTCACCATATGCAGAGTGCAATGTGCTTGGCGGTTGGTATAATTGCACCATCTATGTGCGGTTTGCATCACCTCCAACTACATAGGCGTTTCTGTATAAACGGTGGCAGAAACTGTCACACCTTTACCGCCAGTGTCAAGAAGCTTTGGCCTTGATATTATCCACCCATTATTCTAGACACAGCTGCGCTGAACACATGCTTCCAATTCCGGGCTGCCGGATGACAGTTTGTATTGAAGTTTCAGTGTAAGCACATTCTTTTGCGACTGTATTTTAAATGTTTGTGGAATGTGATATTAGCTGCGAGGTGTGTATTTGCATTAACTGTTCAAAAATGGATGCGTTCCGATAAATGTACGTTGCCTTGAACCACAGGTGTGAAATACTTCTACCGCGAAAGCCGCCACGAACTGAGAATCAGCACAACCCAACTACTCCATTTCTAAGGCAAGAAACCGATAAATGAAGCTTAGAAACAGTCTGTTCGCCTGATTATTGCTTGACATAAGAGAGCACAAGCGTAAATTAGGTGATCTTCTCCATTCTTCCGCGTATGGGTTGAAACGAAANATATATATATATATATCAAAAAAGCGGAACTCGTTTCTAATGCAGCAATGGTGCAAAAAAACCAGTATTCCTTCTTCAAAAGCTAAGAATTTTCACAGCTTCTGTCATAACCAGCAGGGATTATTTTTATGTTTTAAGATCTCGAATTTGTTTCAGCTGTCCTATTTTTTCTAAATCAGTTGTTGTATGATGAAGTTGATTCTTCACTGATAACCTACACTAATCCGCAGTATGTCACCCACTCCGTGATTCACACTGATTCGTTATCCATAACTTTCAGCGAGGCACTCGAGTTAACATGTTCATCAAATGCAAAATGGAATTTTCCGCGGCTGGAATAGGATTAGCGGATTAATCTTTCCGTTCACCACTAGAATTAGTGAACGCTTGTTGACATGGGAATTGCATGATATAGCGGGAATCAAGAAGTCAGTTGATCAAACCTCAGTTGCTGAAGTTAGGGCACAATCTCTAAAGAGCAGGGTAATCTTGATTGTGTTATTCAAGAGTGTAAGATGAATAGCGGAAGTATCTATGGGTATTAAACTTATTATTGACGGAAAGATTTTTCTGTTTAACTGCAAATACTACAGATGTTACGTTATGTGCGGTCAACTACATGGAGTTCTTATAGTACAGCGGAAAGACCAGAACATTTGTGAAGCTGTTACTCGGACCACCCAGGGAGGAGTGCAGTTTACAACTACCTCCATCCAGTGTGATCCGCTTATTTAAGCACTGACCAAACTTGCAATCACATACACATGCGCATAGACTGATGACGATGTGTGTTTAAAGTATGGTTACTGTGCGCTGATCTACGTTTGCCTGTATTTGAGGACTGTTATCTAGTAAACCTGAAGTACCTTCAAGGAAAAGCACCCAGTGGATGCAACTAGTCTTTCGAGCCTTAATTTTGGTCGCTTGGCCTTATTGCTTACCCGAGCCTTGCTAGGCAATGATACACTGATATGTTAGTAGCATACTCGAATTCAGTGTGATCTATCCTACTCTGCACCCTTAAGCAGCTTAAAGTTTTTTGTTTTGTGCGAAAATGCATCTGATGTAAACAGAGAGATTATTCGCTCCTAAACAGATTTCATTTTTGTACATAGTTTTGCGTGTTTTGAACATGTGTGAATGGTTTACTTGATAAAAATGAAATGATTATGATCCTCATAAGAATGCTACTTTGGGGTTAGAATGAGCGTGTCCTCGGCCATTTGCCAGTGGACCCTTATTCCCCATTACTAAAACAAGTAAAACCCTTTATTTCAGTGCGAGTTGGGTCGCTTTAAATGATGACAAGCTGCGGGACTCGATCCACCTGGTCTCTCTAGAGGAAAATCCGTAGGTGTAGGAATCGACCAAAACATATTGTTGTAGAACAGCCAGTTAACTCGGACAAAATAAGATTTGGTTTTGAAAATCCGTTGTTTATTTCGCGCTTCATACTACCGCCCATTCGCTTCTAGGGAATGAATACGGAATGCTACTGAAACCAAAATCACCAGCAGCCCACGAATTTTCATTAATTTGAGCAAGCACTCTAACATTTCCTGTGGTTTAATAACATTCCTGATGTGACTTGCCATTATTTAATCTAAACTACATTTCTGTCAGCCCCCAGACATATCACTACGTAAATGGAATTCACCACAACATGGAAGTAAGCAAAAATCAGCAGATTAACCTGCGTTTACTTGTTGAGCTGTCACATCTACCTAAAAAACGGAGGGCTGACGTAGACATTTGAATAAATGCCGTCCACAGTCAAAATCGAATGAAATCAGCATAAAAACTTCGTACCTTGGTATTCCTCCATCCTTGAATTTTGCGAAAAACCGACTCGTATATAAATTAGAGGCACAACTTACCTAAATGGAACTGGGGTTATTAATACATGCGGGCGTGTGGCACACCGGGTTTTAAATGTAATAAAATTTTACTGAACAAATTTCAGATGCCCGATATCATCCCTCCTTAAAAGGGTGTTCAGGAAGCAAGACTATTTCCTCTAGGTTGAGTTTTATGATTTAGAAGGATGCGAATTAAAAAGCAAATGGTCTTAGAGGATGCCATCAGAGATCGTTAAAATGGGCCGCTCTGATAGGCCCTTAATCTGTTGGAGCAAACCGTGAGCTACGAGAGTGTGACCGGCATAACCGGTTTTCTGTGATATTCCAACCGTGTGATGCTATGTTGGCGAAACAAATAAACCATAAATCCACTTCCTGCATTTGAGTTGGCATGTAGTGTTACTACAAATTATTCTGGAACATTTTCAAAAAGTTGTTTTCTCACCTCAAAATCTCACTGGATTTTTCGACAAGAATCTTTTATAATCTGCATTTATAAGGCCACCAAACTGTTAGCACTGTAATTTTAACAGACGACTTTAACTCCAACCAACTCTTATGTTTTCATATTCAAGTGCTCTCAGATACACGGATCACAGATGTGCGCCTGCTCGACAGACATAATCACCAATAATATTCAGATCATCGCCTACCCTGTGATGTGAATTTGTGCACAAGATCCGTCTTGCTAAGTTTCCTCAAATAATTGTTTTCAGTAAGAGCCAAAAATGGGTTTCAATGCACTTTTTTGTTTGTGCGGCAACTTGTTTGTTTATTATACCACGGAGTAAGTCCATTCATTTTATGTGCCAAATTAATTGAAGCGGCCGTATCGGACACAGGAAAAATTCATCTATAATACACAACATGTTTTTTGTAGCCAACTGACCATCACGAGCCACTTGTTCCGCACTGGAATTCACTTCCTGGGTTTTCACACTGCTCTCCTCGGATTGCCGCAATGTGAAGAATGTACCAACCGGGACACCACGTATCACATCCGTAATGCAGTTAGGTCTGTTCCCGTGGCAAACAACCACAGATGTTCCCTGTTGGAATATCAAACGTAAGAAACTGAATTTGCATTTGAACCTACACGCAGAAACTCAAAACCAGATGCGCTCGGCTCAAAATCGACCTGAACTGATCTTATAGCGTTTCAGAATCTAAACCTCACTTGTACTGTAGTAGCTAGTGTTTTTTTTTGGATTTTAAGTGAATCACAAATCAATGTTGTTTGTTTGAGTTATTTTTAGCACGCAAACGGAATTTTTATGTTGTTGAAGGACAGGACACAAACCTCCGGAATACGAACAGCTCTAGCGAACTTTGATGCATAAAGGACCCATCCCAACGCTAGGCAACCATAGTCCTGTGCATTTTGCAGAATAGTGCATTGTTTAATGTCAGTGATATACAGGTTTAACATGTGAGTATCACCTAACGACTCATTTGTCACGACATTTGAGATATCGAAGTATCAATTCGTGACCAGACCCCATACCGCTTGCAAGCAGAACATATGTTTGGCGTAAACGCTAGAAGGCTACGCTTACTTGATAAGTCCCCAGAAGATAGAAATTGGTGGTAGGCTATTTCAGAGGTTCCCTGATTATAATACTCATAATAATTATGATACTTATGACAAATACCATAATTCTGTTGCGTCAAGTAAAGCCCAGAATTTCAAATATTTTGTCTACAGTTCCCAATACTACTCACAAAGATTTCTGGTGAACAGCACGAAACGTACAGGCATGTGAAACCATTTGCCCCTAGCGCATTTTAGGAGATATAGACAGATATCAGTAAGTTCAATCGTTCCACTAGAGGACCACGTGCCATGTGGTTGGTTGGCTGAGCAATTCGAGTAAGATATAACCGTTTGTCATGGTAGCTTTCGACTCCCAAAAAGCGTGAAAAACAACCGGGAAATGTATTGTAATAATGCTGATTTCTGTGCCCTTTTCATTGTGCGTACATGAATGCACTTTTTCATTAAATTTTTAGTCTCACAGCGGTCCTGATAAACAGCAATGCGCGAGTTCGTATTTAGCGGGCTGTTATTTTGAAGGTGTACTAAGGATTCGGTGCCATTTGTCTGACTCTTCATTTTGAAAATATTTGGTTAAACCGAGAGTGATATATCTAGCCATGTCACCTGCGGAAGTTTTCCTGCCCATTACCCTCAACTTTTATTCTGTGGCCTTTTGTGGACACAACATAAATTACTGTAGGCGGTTTCAGTAACATTTGTACAGTTGACATGTCCTAAGTTTTTGGAAAACACCCAAACTTGGTTTCAAAATACACAGATGACGTCGGTAACAAATGCGAACTCTGCACTGTGATGACGAAATAACAGAGCGGACGCACAGCGATTAAATCCATTACTATTCCCAAACCGTGTATGGGACTTAAAATATCACATTGGGGGTGCCAAATCTAATGAGTGGTAAGTGGAACAGAATAGAAAGTAATTCGATGCAAAAAAAGCAGTCACTGGTACTGTTAAGTCCAATTTGGCACATAATAGGTCGGTTGTTGGTGGGTGCGAGATTTATAGACTCTCGTTTAAACAATTGTCCTCTTGTCCTGGTGAGTCCACACCAGACGGAGGAAGCACTGGACTCGAGTTTTGCTCTTATTGGAGCTCGTCAGTAGTGAATATCCTTCGCCATGCCGGGGTTTGAACTCCGCACATCTGACAACACAGGCGAGAGTGTGCATCTTACAAATCCCGCAACCACCAACAACCAATTAACAAAGTGTCCAGGAATTTTTAGGCGTCTGTGGAGCTACCTGATTAGGAAGTCCTGACTGGCGAGCCAATAGATCGACCTAACCAAGGTATGTTACCGGGTCATCGTTAGAGGCGGCGGGCTTTCAGCTCGCATAATTATTTGTCCCCAAAGTCAGAGATGTCGTGCCCTGAACAGTCAGTCAACAACGGATTTGAGTTCCGTAGCGTTACTTCTCGTCTAGGTTCAAGGTGATCACACTGCTAATCAGTCGCTCGTGGCTAACACGTTCGGTCCTCAACAACTATCTGGTTTTGAAATCCCCTGAAGTTTCAGGTGATGCGCCTTATTAATGATTCATAATATAGATAAAATGGTTGTGCAAACTTCTTAGCTTCCGATTTCACTAACAGGATGAAATCTCTGTCGAGGAATGATGCTTGTTAGCCTTTAGCCATGTCTAAGAGATTTGAGTAGGTCAGAACGACAAGAAGGCTTTGATATACCGTTTTTGTGACCACTGCTGTTTCTGCTGTTTACCATATGCTGCGAAACCTAAATAGCACCGTCGCACTCTATACCTTATAATGAACGATTTAACTAGATTCATACGGGCTGTTGACCGACCAGTCCACGATTATTCCGCTAGAAACGTTCGGCTATTCCGTACATCAAGGAACGCTTTGGGTGAACTAAATGAAAAGCTGTCTCAGTTAAAAAACGATTTTGGCAAAGGTATCCTTTCACGTGCAAATGCATAAACATCTGAAGAAACTACTGAAAAGAAGTGATAACTTCTCATGTATGCCCGAATTCTTCAATAGGAAATGGACAACATAATAAGTGTAAGGGATGAAAGTTGCACAAAGTGACGGGGTATAGTTAACCGGTTGTCCAACGCAGTTAACACTGGGAAATGAAGTAGTCAGTTAATGGGGTTCACATGCACACAACGATTTGGTTTCCGAACGGAGCGGAATTCAGTAACTTTGCTGATAAGCAAGCACAATCAGCCGTTTATTCTTATGTCAGCAGCTGGAATGAGGTCTGGGATCTCAAGAAACCATCACAATGGTACTCCTCAAGTCAAACAAATAGTGTTTACATTGCACAGTAGTTATCAATATGAGCAGCATTACTTTCAAACCCGGGGAAAACATCAAGGTCATGGGGCTAAATTGTTTGTCTGAAAGCAGCGAAGTGGGCTGTTGAAAACTCCGGCCAATTAGTTCAAGACTGGAAACTGGCCTAATCAGTGCAAGTAGTAGAGAACATGCAGCAGAATTCTGCAACTAAAGGGATTGTGTGATTCGCAATGGTGAATGGTAATAACCAACAGATAAATGTATGCTGATTAGTCTCCTAATTCATTGGTAATGCTTCAACGACAGAATCAGGCTTGTTAGCATTCTACGAATTCTACTCAATGTCTACGGGCCACATTATCAACTCCTTCACATTTGAATAAACCCTGAATTTTACGTGAATGTGGTTCAACCTGAATACTGATCATTTTCTTGTCCGTAAAACACCGAACCTTGTTCATGACTTTTATTGTGTAACCGAAGTCAACAGTCTTTGCCTCTACACTGACTTGCATTTATTGAGTCCCTTCTTGACTACTCAGTAGGAGCAGGGAGACACGAGTTATGTGAAATGCATTACAAAACAAGAAAATGGACGTCTTGCCTTAAAAATCACTTGCAGAAAGCCCGTGAAAAGTTTCGCTAAAATGTTGGAAGAAGTCACCCTTGGCCCTGGTTAATTGCCAGTTGCTAAGTTTCTGATTAACTTCACGTGAAGGCATTTACATCCATTAATCTAGGAGTGCTTTTAACCGGACATCTGAGTGAACAGTTTGTGAGAAAATAATCACTAGCATATAGGATACTGAAAAGTAAAGCACCACTAATCGGTGCAAACTTTGACTATACATGGCCTTCGAAGCAAAATAATTCCACTGGTCGTTCGCAAGAGCTGCCGAACTATAAAAACCTCTCTGGCTGAATAACACATCTCCAACATTGGGTGATTTATGAACTCCTAAAACCACCTACCTGACGCACCGCCCACACAGCCGACGCGACTTTGCTTTGCATGCCCCCTGTTCCCACCTTTGAGCTGCTGCCAAACTTTACCTTGTTTCCATTTATGCAGTCGGTGCAGTCTTCGTCACGGTTTAGTACATATTCTGAGAGAAACCGTGCATCTGGACTGTTTGGTGGGGCAGTGTAAACTCCTTCTACGTCAGACACCAGAAACAGCAAATCGGATGCCACCAGGCAAGCCAAACGTGCGGCTAAGCTGTCGTTGTCCCGCAGAGGTGGAACACTCAAAGGATCCTAATAATAAACAAAGAAATTAGTTTATTCATTATATCATGAACGTATAGTGAACTCCAATCTCATTTTGTAGCCGTTGCCACTTTTTGGAACCCAGCAAACACCTGACACTCAAATAATGAGGAAATAAATCTTACCACTGGACATAAATGTCCGTTGCTGAAGAGGCTCAGTGTGGGCTTCAATGAGCCATTCTAGTAACTGCGAAGTAGAATATAGTACGAGTAAATTTTAAGTTTTGATAAAAGGCTTAGACACAATGCAGCACAAATGTAATGAGAAAAGATAAAACATATTTGCACAGAGCACCATAAAATAACATGCAACCCCAAATTTTATCAGAAGCAGCTGAAAACCGATCATTTGAGTACCACACTAATGATACCACGCGAGTTAACTAACTTTGATTACCTGCATCAAGAGTAAACTATCAGCAAGGGTATTGCAACCACAAGCTTTGATAAGACTGATTTCATGAAATAGGGACAAATTGAAACAAGGTGACCAAAATAATCTCCCATATTGCACTGCGGAAGACACAAACAGGCCGCGATGGAAATCTTTCTGGATTTTGTTTAAAAATCCCAGCGTATAGGCATCTCAGTTTGAAAAACACTGATAATTTGGTGCATCAGTGGAGCTTGTGAGGGCGTGATAATCTCAGTACACTCATCAAGCCGACATGCTGAGCCGCTTCTGTGCACTTTCACGACCAACAAATTACCAGCGTAATCGCATAACTGAGATGGAAGCGACCTTTACGCAAACAAATCAGGGGACCCTAGGAGCAAAGCAACAGGTTTCACGATGCATGAATTAGAGATCCCCAATTCGAATGTAACCAAACATAACACGAACTTAATATTCAAACAATACGATGGCTAACATAAATGCCAACCATAACTGAAGGTAACTTTATCATACAGGTATGTATATCCGCTCCCTCAACAGGGACACACCGACGCAACGCTTCCCTCCGCTACATTGAACCACACCGGTAACTTCATCTTGACAGTTGATGATGAAATGTTTGCGGCTCCTTTTAGCAAAACGACCAACCAACCACACATGAATCACCACACTGAGTCGAAATACTCGTTTTCATGCTCTTATCCATTCCGTGTTCATTGGCAAACGCAGGGTCAGTCAAAGAAGCAATGAGGAAATAATAAAAAGCGGTTTTCAAGATTATTTTACTTACTGCATGCACAATTGACTTGCATTTTTGTCAAAAATGTTTGAATTGCTGCATAAATTGATGGAGACTGGAACTGACTGTTCGTGGGTAAAACTGCAAATTCAGGCCTTAAGTGCTATACTCAAAATTCCTAAGGGTTACAATTTCATTCTTGCTAGTGTTCCATTACCCGGTGACACCATAACCGTGTTTAAATTATTTCACCAGTATATGAGGATTACAAGTGACTGGTTAACGGCTTGTAGAACGACGCAGGATTTAACCGCACGCATTCAAAACACTTTGAGTTGCATACTGGAATATGTCCGAGACAGCTGTGGGTTAGGCCACTGCTTCCCCGCCATCAACATGTACAGCAAGTTGACCACTGTAACGTCGTTCAGAAATATAAGACTTGGACTTGGAAAGTTGCTGTTCATACGGATAGCTGCAGAGAATGTGTTTGTGCTTAATAGGAAATTCTTGCCTGAAACAGACAAGCTTATGTGCTGTAACAGACATATTCAGACAGAAGACAGCGTAATGCCTGGATTTATGGCAATTATTAGATGATATCATGGAAAACACATCAAGGAGCCAAATGTATAACGAAACCACCTGTAAGAGTGTGAACTCGACAATTATATCGCTAAAACGGATACACTAGGTGGTTATTTCAGATGTCAGAACTTTTAATTAGTCTAATTTCTTGTTAGACGTATAGCAACCTCAGACAACTTATACACCACCGAATGCCATATGCTTCAGCCGATCCACTAACTGGGGAAAACATGCCAAGCTTTTAGAACATTTGTAGCTGAAGACTCTTTCTATCGATTTGCTGACTGCCAGATGATGCAGTGGAGACAGATATCTACCAAATCTAGTCAATCCAATATTTATTGACGTGAATTTGGCGGAATACGTTATGTTTTTTGTCTGTACATGCGGCATATACGTTCTGCATTATTAGTGTGCACGGAGTGGATTTTAAATAACATCTACTTGCTAAACTCACCGGATGCACACTGCTAGCTTCTTCAACCCAAGCCACTGAATCGTTGGTGTTTATGATGGGAACAACGCCATGATCCATCAAATCTATGAGAGCCTTGGTCCAATATTCTCGACGCCGTACATCATCGAAGTCTACGGGTGTCAGAAGCATCTGTAAGGTAAATATCGCGCATTATGAAATAAATGACGTGACCTCAGAGATAGAACCAATTGAGTAAAAAGGTTGAAGAAAGTAAAATCGAATACAAAGTATGCTATGACCCTATTTTTCACCAGCGCCTCTTTCACGCTGGTCGTTATGTTATTACCATCAAAGGGTATCTTATGAAGGAGCTTTGTTGTAGGCTTCTTCTTAGTGCAACTCTTTTTGGAGTACACCAGAGCTTGCGACAGAGATGTACATTAAACATTGCTGCGTGTTGATATAAAGTTCCCCACCTGCTGTCCGATTTTTCTGGTATTTAGTTAGTTGTAAGCGCACTAGATGCTGATTGCTCTAAGCTAAGAGATGCGGTCATTGTTTGGATTTATCGAACGGATTTTCACACTGATACAAGGAACCCTGTCTCCCCAGGCGTTGATAAAGTACGGGATGTACAACAAGTTTGTCATGATGACCGTAGTTCCTTTTGGCTCATATCAGGGATACTAGGCTGGCCATTTGCAGGCTAAATCATGCGTGTGACCATACTTTCCTTTACATCGTCTGATAGAGACTTCGCATGATAGAGCAGTGCTGATAGTCCAGTAAACCGGATTTGTGTTTCGTCCGATACAAAGGTGGACCCCATACGTTTCTTCTTTCTGTCACTGTAGACGGAAGTGGTTTGCACAAGCAGAAGACGGTACTTCATTGCAGTATTTTAATTCTGCAGTAGACCGCGTTAACGAGTGTTGTAAGTCTGGTAGGAATTTCAAACTACCAATATGCGCCCATCGGATAGCGTAGCGAAAACCAAAGCGGAAGCCGAGTGTTTTTTTTTATAACTGGAGTACTGAAATGTCCGGTGTATTGAATAACCCGCAGATTTGCAACCTATTCATAGATTTCATGTCGTTTGTATTATTGCCTATGAGCTATATTCGAGACCCGCACATATCCCTGACATGCCGCTTTCAAAAAGACTCTCTAAGGCAAGCATTCTTCATTTAGGAGGTCAAAGGCAATCATACACACTTGGATTTTTATTCGCTTGCTGTTGTCTGCCAATACAGTACACCTGCGTTAGTAAAAAAACCAAGACTTTGCACAGCTGGCAGTCGCACAAGCAGTAAATAGTTTCCTAGGTTTATCAGTGTGCCTAATACTCTATGGTCTAGTTAATATGTTTACTACCGAATATCTTGAACACCTCCAACAACAGACATATGACTAGGCAACATATGAGTAACAGTCATTGTAGGTTCCAATGTTAATGTTTCTTCTTGCTCACTGATCCATACACCACGTTAGTATACAATAATAAATAAACTGGGGCGAACAACTCAAACTAATCAGCCATGCTTCACGGAGCCTATCCGTTAATGGTTTGCCAGTATCAAAATAATAGATTCATTGATTCAGTCCGTAATAATATGACCAGAATTATGCGAGTCATTGCATGCGGAAGCCTTAATTTCTCACATATGTTGAATCGTCTTAAGGATAAAACAGCTGGAGGTCAGGTAGTAGTTTCATGTTGTTTGACTACTCCTAGTTCACTAATGGTGGTTGTTCTATAAAATGACCATGAACGTGAAAATTGTATCGTCACAATGTAACCGTGTGTATGAAAAGTGATTTAGCATTTATCCAAAAGCTTTAAAAGTTAATAGCAGAGCATTTTAAGCAGCTGACTATTTTTAAGTGATCTAAAATAAAAGGGCATCAAGAAACCTCATTAGCGCTGAAGTTCCTCATTGAACTAATCTTTCGGGTGCTATGTGCGGTTGTAACGGTGACATTATTTTAGACATACTAGTATTGTTATTGCCAAAAACCCTGAAGAAACAAAACCAAATGGTAAAACATGTAGAGGACTTATAAACACAATACACAGCCGCGTTTGCTCGCCTTTGCACGGGATAACATTACACCATCCAACTGATCTTCCATCGTTCTCAGCGGTAGATGCTACCATAGTAAGTGTTTGCACATCGGGCACTGAGTACATCCTGTAATCCTACTGGTGCAACTTTTATGACGTATTACTAACTAACAGCGAATTTTCATTCTATTTCTCTGCGTGACGAGACTTTTGAGAAAGGATCGTTTGGTATCTCGGTCAGACATTCGATGCGTTGGTGGCAGACTAGCTGTGTGCGGAAAATTTATCTTGGCCAACAATGTTTACGCTTGTGTGGACTGGTCTTGCCAACTGAGCTGACTGTTCACGGTAGACATTGGTGGTTGAACTGGTCAACTGCTGCCCCATAAACCAGGCCAGTCTTTTGAAGGTTGTTTTTTTAATTCCACAGTGGTAAGTTAGGATTACGCTCAGAGTAATGCCGTGTATCTAGTCCGGATTTAACTCCTGAGATCAAGAAAAATGAAGCAATATTGCTGGACATAATTAACCATTGGCATCAGTTATCTGTCGGTGACTTTAGGCTTGTTTAATGGTAATTCCGAAAAATTTTACCGATGGTAAATGCTAGTCTGTTTAAAAAATTATAGCTTGTGAAACACAAAATGTAGAGTTTAGATTTAACCAACAATTGTTAATTCAACAACACAGATTTCAAACTATTTCAAACAGCCAGAATTCGCCTCGGAAAGTAAGTAAAGCTACGTTCAAAGACTGCAATCAGTTCATAGCCAGTACGTCGTTAGTTGTGCTTATCTCAATGTTCTTCTAAGAAATTCGAATATGAAATTTTCTAGTCAGAAGTTTGACACTAATGTGCAACCCGGATGGCCTGGCAATCAGGATAATAAGCTTGCGTTCATACAGGGTCACGGAATGTCCGACTGCTTGAGTGGAATCCTTAGAGCCTCTGTCTAACATGTATACGCGATCACAGAATTTGCGATAAAAAATACTCACCACAGCTGTTCGTAAACCACAATGCTTAAATAATTGACTGTAAACGGAAACCATCTCAGTCATGCCGACAGCTGCACGAGCGCCTCGACTGCTGATCCCAGAGTTTGTAGCTAGTCGACGCCCTCCAATCGCAACGGCACCACTGGTGACTAGCGTACATTGACGGCCCTGAAAAGAAGACATTCAACTGGATTTCTAAAAATGACATTTGTCAGAAATTTCCAAGACAAAAATTCACATATCGGAAATAGACTCACTCGAAAAACAAGCATTCACTCGATGAAAATGCAGGTAGAAAATTATTTCTGGCAATATTTTTGCTAGCTATTCTAATCGTTTTTAACCTAGACGCTGGAAAAACAAACCCAATTTAGGCACTTTCTTCGAAAATCTATGGCGATGTATGGACAATCCTAAGATAAGCAAAAATTCCGCGTCCTGTGATGAAGTTAACCTATGGCGTGCAATGTCATTCAGGATAAATTTAGTGATCGTGGATGTTTTATTTCATCACATATTGTAGCACAAAGCAACTTAAATAAGACGTCGCTGACAGTTTCTAATAGTTGGGATCTGAATTTTCGACCACCTTCCTAAATGCTAGCAGCTTGTGTGAGATATATCTTATGCCTGTATTGAAAATAGATTCAAAAACCGTGGTTTTAATGATGACATTCTTATATTTCAGCTGCGTAGAAACCCGTTTATGGACTGGTAACCAAACGTGCTAATGGGTTGCTGGTAAGCGCCAATTCAACGGTTATTCTGGATACCCGACAACATATTTTTATCAACTTTTTGGCATGAGAGCTCTGAGCTTGACAAAATGCATACATTTTAGTTGTTGAATGTACTACTCATTGAATTTCAAATGCCATTTAAGAATTATTCTATAGCGAATTGTTTCGTATGACAATGAGCAGCTATTGCCTGCTGTTTCAACCTAGACTCTTGCTGCCCGTTGGAAAACGGCCTCAGTGTAAGCTCGGCTTACCAATTCTTCTCAAGGTTATCCTGCTTATTTTCCCATCCGTCGCAAGCAGTGCATGCAAATAAAACCTCATTCGTGTACTCCTTGTGGTGAATACGGTGACGCTTGTCATAACGTGACAATGAGTTGAATCCAATAGTCAAAGTTTCACTTATGCGATGTCTTGCGTAAATACAAGTTATGGTAGGAACGAATGTAACCCTACGCTTCACCATATGTTACACATGAATGAGTGAATGAACTCCTCCGATCTGATGAGTGGCTTGCATATCATGGCCACTGCATAAGTCGTGGTTGTACTACAACACGTGATGTCAGTGCGAGGATAATCAGTCTTCGAAAGCCGTGTGCCTACTTCCATCTTTGATCCTTTCAAGCACAAACCTCACTCTACCTGAAGGGGCACGTTTACAAGGCTCCCGTGAGGTCAGTCGTACAATAGGGCTGGGGAAATTTAGCTGCTTTATTCTGAGGACATTAAACATCTCTAATCATCTGACCAGTCGATAGCATATCTGGATGTAGCCGGCTGCAGTAAAATAAGCAGCGAAATAGTGCGTCGGTGGACATTTGGTGACGAATCAGGACTGTTAAAGCAATAATTCATATTAAATGCGTTTGGGGCGTGTAAAAATCAGGCCTGTAGGTTGTCTGCCGAAGAAAACACTGTCTTCCGTTTCAAGAAATTGGTGGCCAAATGTTCTCCGGGGACAGGTTGGGTTACGGTAAGGCAAAATGAAGTGATACGTCCATGCTGAATACTGAGCATCTTCACGAATTCCTGAGTGGAGCAGTCATGATCCCTCTTGAACCTGACCTGGAGGACAGTGGAAAGTGCCGGCCATAGTGGCATGTGTGCCGCAATTTTCTCGTTGGAGCCTGTCTGACTTACACTGGTTGAGATCGGTGATGGAAGCTGGGTTAATTTCACTGACGGTACTTTCGTCAATATGTTGTTCATGTGTCTACTTTTAATGCTGTTTAAAACTAAGGGCACACTACTGTTATCGTTCTTCCTAGGAACAAGCGACTTATTCCTACCAGACTTAAATTGTCTTTCTCTATCCACCCTTGCCTCAGGGCTTATTTTCTCATAGTTGTTTGCCGGTTGATCGGCAAAATGTATTGCTGACGTATTGTTGTTCATGATCACGGCGCTATCAGCCATCGTCTTTCGTCTAGCTTATCAACACCCACAAATTAAGCTTACACACTTTCACTCTATAGGAAATCAGCTTAGCCCGATCAACGTAGATAATTTTTCACGTTTAGGTCCACCGAACGTCAACTGACTTAATAAGCACAATGGCGAAAACGGAAACAATACGATATTATTTTCTTAAGGGTTAGATGCTTCTTTCATAACGTGAATGCAGCTCATAAATTCGAAAATCATTCAAAAGATTTTACGGCTATAGTATCAAAAACAATGAAGCTAAAATGTTTTTCCACGGGGTTTGTCATTGCCTTAAGATTGTACTCTGTGAAATTCGGAAATATTCTCAATAAATAAGCACGTTGCTCAACTCAACGGTAAAAAGCTTATTCTCTGAATCTCCAGTTAATGGACAAAGCATTTTGTACACGAAGCTCCTATGGAATATTGCACAAGTTTTGGGGGACTTACCTCATGACACAGGTCAGATATTTGTTCAACAATCGTCGACAGGCGGCCAAGTGCAAGACAGTTTCGATCCGATTTTGTCACCACTGCACTACCCAATTTAATCACTATCCTTTTGGCGTCTTTTAATTCATCCCGCGTACTGAGAATATAAAACCTAACTTGCGAGTGAGTACAGGACCGTAGCTGCTGAAGGCGCCCAAGATGACTCAGAACGTTTTGGGGATTTGGGTTTTTGTACAAGAATTTTTGAAGCGAGTGCGCCATATGAAACATGACTACAGGATAAATGACCATAGATCTTATTCAGTAGTGTTTATACGTTCACCACAAATATATTGTCTCATACTGTCATTTCAAGGTCGATCATTCAAACAAACATCCTGCAAACCTAGATGTCATGCTTGAGCCAGTTTGTTATTATCTTATCGGCCAGCCAATGATGATGCTAACCTTGAACTTTGTGTGCGCATGTTTCACATCTATGCATGGTTAGTCAGCAGCTCTGCGCGTGTTTAAATTTCCATCGCTAATGCGCATGATCCTAGCATTAACACGTATCACCTAGGACAAGTACCTTAGTCGCCGCTTCATTCATTCTCTGGAATCTTCCAATGCCGCCATCAGTACTCACAGGTTCTTTAGTTGCCACTTATCCATTGTTCAGCCTGACCACGAATATAGAAAATTTCAGACATGAAGAACACTATACAAATTTCGCAATGTCGCACGTCCGTATGCGATTATTACATGGGAAATCACTACAAATTTGGTTTGTCCGTCAAACAGTCAGACATAGGTTTATGATTTTATTCTGTTTGGGCCAGGGATAGATCAACTGACAAGTTTCCGTTCAATCTATCTTGTCAGATTTCAGACATATTAAATATTTTTCCTCTTCCTTACTGTGGCATAAGTAGGTTGAACGAGAAATTTGCACGGATGAGTGAGTCTTCTATCACGAATTTCAGCGAAGCCAAAGGATATCTACCTTTATACGAATTGAGTGTGTAGTATCTACTAGTATGAGTACGAATACCGATTGATGTGCATCTTTGATATTTTGGGGGATCACACCAACAAGCTAGTCGGCAGTAGCCTGTTGGCAAGTTTTAGCCAAGATTACCAGAAAAAAACATTTATGCTGTACAGAATATTCACGTATGCGGAAGTTCCCTATGGTGCACTTTTCAGAAACCTCCGTCAAATGGAATAGTAAAACTGAAACAATATTGCTGTGGTGGTATCTTGTCTCCTCCCTCCCTAAAGGGGTAATCATAAAGTAACCTCGTCAGTTTAGGGAGACAGCTTGTCCAAAACTCCATTGGTCCTAGCTTACTACATGCAGTTATCCTCAGATGTTTAGTGATTCTCAAATATTGTGAACGTGAATCTCCCTGAGGGAACCTCAGAAAAACAATTGCTTCTTCTTTCAAAAGGTATAAGCAGAAAATTCTTCATCCGTTTGGATTTTATACAGCCATAAGAGAGTAAAATATATGCTATAGTAGCTGTGTTATATTCTCTTTTCATTCTTCTAATTACGTGCAAAGTTTTGAAAGTTACAGGCAGGAAGCTTTGACAACATTTGGAGGTGCTTTTATTAAGAGTTTGGATTAAATCCTCGGCAGGATTCATTCACTGTTGGTTTTCCCTGCAGCGTATTGATGTTTACTTCTTTTACTTAATCACAGTTAGAGGCTACCGCACACAAGCGACAGCTAAATTAATGTATGCCAATACTCCTTCGTACGTTTATTTATCTTAATTCCTACTAATGAACTTATCAATTATTACTAATATTTTAATGTTTTAACGGGTTCAGACAGTCTCGTCATTACAGTATGAGAGTTATACCCACTAAACTAGAACACTGAAACAATCTGGCTTCACAAAATGTTGTTCATTATTTGTTCGACAAAAGACTGCCGGTAAGTGGCCGTCTGACGTATTCGGCAAACATATATAAACCGCGTTACTTCCGCAAAAAAAAACGCAATATCTCTGACATTGTACAAATTGAGACATGAAGTGTTCTTTTGAAGCACATTTAGTCATAGAATATAGCAAACCAGGTATTCGGCTGAGTCCTTCGTTAACGACAACTTTAACTGCAAATGAGTGTATTTCGCCATCGGTAATTATTGTTCTGTGCTTTGTTTTATGGAAGGCCCAAACGCCTTTTTGCCAACGACTCTCAGATTTAAATCTGAACGCCACAGTTGTGATTCGCTGATTCCGAGCGTCACCTAGTGTATCACTGCTTGGAAACCCCGATGGGACAGCTCTAATCTATTACTTATTCTACTTCAAGCTTTGCTACTTCTAAGTTTTCTGCTCTCTGTTCCGTTTGAATTATGTATACCAGATAACAAATTTCAATGACCCCCACCAAAACAACGGTTCGTTGACTAGCCGACAGAGATAACATCACAAATCCAGGTACCGGACACCTTATCCCATAAACATGCGTGAAGTATGGCGGTGCTTCGATTGTCTGTAGATCAAGTGCAAACTCAGCGCCTTCCTGGGACCTTCTAGGTCTCACACTGCCATCTTGTCCTCCTGAATCAAATGCTCATCGAAAATGTTACGCTTTTGTAATGCCCCTGGGCAGTGCCATACCAAATGACGGTTTTAGCTGAGTATGACATCTGGTTCCGATACTGCAACTCAACTTCAGAGGCGCTTTGGACTGAAATCTGTAGCAGAATAAAGTTTGGTTTCAACTTGTACATGTTGCGGCCGCAGTTCAAACACGTAGTTGCTAAATTTGCCTCTGCCGTGTTTGTAGCTAACGTTCCAAATGCGCAGACCGTTTTGTACAATCGACGTTTTTGTCTCTATTTCGGTACACTGGTTCATAACCGCATGCTGTTAATTCTAGTCACGGATTCACCATCATCTCAAACTACATCATTTTGAATGAAGTTGGGACAAGTTGCAAACACGCCAAACTTGTGCAAGACGAATTCTGTCAGTTCCATAGAATTATTTATACCTCCAGTGTTACTCCACGTTCTTTCACGAAGCGCATTTCAGTTTTCTTTAGTGAATTAACTACACATAACTATTTGGTTGAGGTTGAATTTTAACTGCTTTCAAGATAAGATAACGCTCGGTTGATTGGATGTGCGGAGATAAGCCGATCTACAAATGATATCCGACCGGTCACTTTACAACTTCTATGCTACTTGACTGTTTCAACTGATGAACACTTTATCAATAATAAATTGAGATTTCGTCTCCTGAGTAAAGCCAACCTTTGCTAGAAAGCCGAGAAGCACGTTATAGTTGTACAAATGTACATCTCGGATCGACGTTTCACTCATCTTCCGAAATCATTTTTCTTGTGAGCCACTTATAGACTGAACTCAGTATGAGGAAATTTTGCAACTCTCAATTGAGACTGCGTCCTCTCGGTAATGACCAATCACTTGAGTATTCGTAAGAATTTTACTGACCAAAGAGAGCCGACTTGCTGTTAGGTGGATCGGTTCAAACCAGCTGTGCTGTTCTTTCGTCTAACCCAGACTCAACCAACCGAGTTTATTGGACTGTGCGTAGGGTTTTTGAATGAGGTAAACCATGATTTTATGCTAGTTGTTTGAAAAACCCCAGCCACCAAACGGGTCACACTCTGACCGAGCTAATCAGCGGCATCCATGGTCTATATATAATGGAATGACTTTTTCAGGGTGTAAAAGTATCTCACTGTGTTTTAAGAACCAGCCTGATGTTTTCCACGGAAAGCCGGGCTTTGTTTTATTAAACTAGAATACTGTTTTTTACTTGATACCTAGTAAAAGTAGAATGTAAATAATGCAGTTGGCAAAATCTGTCCGTGTATCAGAAGAATACTTCAAATTCCTAACATCATTAGTGAAGTTAAACAGTCTTATCCAAAGGATATATTTACGTGAAATTCAGATGCCAAAATTCCATTATGTATAGCAGATTCACTAATCCAATAGGGTGTAATCCCAATCGATCGATTTTCGCCGTCCTGTTTGCAAAGCCAGAATATTTGGCAAAGCCAACTTAAACGAAATCTATGCTGCCAGCGTAAATACCGGCACAATGATCACAAGTATTTTGCAGCAGCAAAGTGAATTAATGTTGACAGACACTTTGTCTGTGACGGCCCTAAATGCACGTGGACCTAGTCCAAAGAAGGATCTGATGGTTAGGTTCCATTTTGGATTGTGTATGACAAAACAACAACAGTGTCACAGGAAACCAAAATACTTCCAGTTTTTGTTTCTCTGGTGCAGGGATCCAAAGTTATTGACAAAAGGGAATTCAAACCGGCATTTTAAACTATTGAGGGCGAATGGCAGCTGAATAAAACCACGTTCATCAAGCTAGCCGATTCCCCTTTGCGGTCGATCCTGCCCTGGATATGTTATTCACCATATGGAATTTCACCGTGACTTAAATTGTGGCCAGAATTTGAACACGAATAACTTGGGATACAGCACATAGGGCCAAGATCCGCATTTGCTATGCAAACACACTCTCTCCCAACGGTAATGCAATCGATTTGATAATATAGTTGTGCTTCCTGAATAGGATGATCAAAATGCCAGTGTACTGTTTCACACTCCATGGCTGATCAAAAGGCGTACAATGAGTAAAACCAATAAAATTTTGCGCGATTTTCTGAAAATTCATATTCCATTTTTGTTATCATGTGCAGACCCTAGAGTGCCTTCGCCCATCTTTTGGCTTTCAGCTGTAGGTAAAATACAGTAATGGTCCAGGTTTTCTTTCTTACATACCCTTCATCACGACAAATGATTGCTCATCAAAAAACTATAATGCGGATGAAGGACACTCAGATGAGCTCTTGGTAGCTATGATTTCACTTCGTGAGAAATGTTCCCAAGCTTCCTAAATAAAAGCTATTTGGACTCATACACCGGTGTCTTAAATCAGCTTCCATTGATATGTGGTGAACTGGTTGACACCTTCACCATTGCCTAGAGATGTTTTTCAATATTGTTCAACATTTTAAAATGGATACACTATGAACCTGTGTATTAACCGCCACTCTTAACTAGACTGTTGGTGACAAGTTAGTTCGACAAGTGAGTGGTTATTGGAAACTAGGTAACGATGAGGTTGACATGCATTTGTGCTCAATTTTAACTCTGTTGGTAGAAATTGCCATAAGCTTGGAAACCAGCCGAGGAACCAGCTGTTTGCTTCTGAGGCGGATGTTGTTTTGATGGAGATTTTTGATGAGAAAACCATTACGACGAAACCATCTCCTCAAGAGTAGTCTTTCGTAAAATTATTTAACTTATTCTGATGCTTGTCCCAACTAATTTTGGTGGATTCATTCTGGAGAATCTAACTCTTCTCATCCTATCAACCTTTTCTCCTGCAGTGGAACATGTTCCCGGAAATCTTGGCAAATGTATTAAAACCGTACAATTTTAGCCCGTTTTCCGTTCGATCTGCATGAATAGCTGGCACACATTCAGCTCATTGTTATCCACATAACATTCGTACTCATTCATATGATAATTTCGGTTCTGTTGTCGGTGCTACAAATTAGTTTTAAAAACGTATGAACAAACTGAATGTAGGTGAAAACCCGTGGCTACTCTCTCCATCAGTCTGTATGGTTTGCTCCCCCAACCGACATGCATAATTTTGGTGTGATATTGGTTTGAGATGTCAACCGTCAAATATGTTATCAATAGTCCCCTCTACAACTACAGACCAAAAGCTGTCTTAAACTAAAAACGCAGTGCATCGTCGACAAAAACTTTGAGGCCGGAACAATCGGTAGTTCTATTCACCAAGACCATTAGCAGCCATGTTGCAAATTTACAATCATGAGTGCCGGCGTCCAAAATATGGGTAGAGTAATATCGCGTGTACCCCACAGTTTTGTGTCTCCGTTCAATCATCCGAATAGTAACTCGTTACTGAATTTTGTTCCACCGTAACAGAAGATTTTATGCATAATAATGTGTGAAAAATGCGTGTATTTCAACATTTTCTAGAATCGAATGTTTATCTTTGCATGGCACGCTGTCTAAAATTACGACTTATTAACTTTCACTTAAGAAATGCAAAATATGTTTTAACATCATCAAATACTCCTGAATAGTCTCCTAATTTTAACCCCAAATGCACTGGTAAAGGACATCCCACAACGCCATTTTTTAACCGTGCATTAATTTGCCTTGTATAACTTTTTACTGGATTTGTTGTTCCCCATCTTCTACCCGTAACTACTTGATTAGGAGTGTTGCCCCATTGTGAGGGTCTTAAAAATACCTTTTTAGTCTTTGGATTTCGGAAGCATCTAGAAAATTCTTCTAGATCCATTTCAAATTTTTCCTTTTCCCAGTTGGTCGCTTATGCTTGATCCACATCATTGTACTGAACAAAACACATTTCATTCCAGCTTTTTTATTTACCGAGATTCTCTAGTGTCCTACTCGACTCATTTTTTTCGTTAATCCAACTATTGCGTGGCAGCATTCCCATACCGCCTTCTTCAAAACGAACGGCGGTGAATATTCAACACACCTCGTCCTATTCGTAGGCATAAGAATTAACTCATTTTCTTTTTGACGCCGTTACCGTTTTGTAACCTCCAAACCCACAGTAGAATATACATATCCAATATTATTTTACTTGTACTGTATTCACCTAACATTTGCGCGCCGTGGATAGGTTACGAATGAAAATAAACTGGCGACGTTGTTTCTGTCATGTCGACACTCCTCATGACACTCCTCCTCGGCTATTAAAATACAAAACGTGGCTTGGCCCTATGTCTGTCAACGTAGTTTGGCAATTAGGATGAAAAATAGGGACCAACTGGATACTGATTGCATTATGTAACACTAATGAATCCAGAACTAACTTGGGTGCGTAACTTCCAACAAATCCCTCTAAAATTGGAGGAATTTAATGGAAGATATCTCAAACAAACAGCAGCTTACTAGGGTGGATCGGTCAAACCGGTCCGTTGATCTTTAGCACACTGAATTTAATGGAATCAATCTGGTAGTCCAAACACAAGTCTTGGCCGTTCTCCACTCATTTTCATCTCCAAAAATATTTTGCACCCGAATGGATACCTTCATTCACAGTCAGAATTTCGAGGGCAAATTACTTTACCGCACAAAATTATCTGACGGAAAGTCCGTAGATTTATAATGCATTTCAGTTGTACCACCCTAAACGTGGTACTTGAAGGTTTTGGTACAAGTAAAAAATAGTTTCCCCTCTTAGTAAATCGGAATACCATTCTAAAATTTCACTATTAAGAGATGAACTGCTCAGTTATTTAGCGATAGTCTTTAGTAGGCAAATGAAAGTGCCACTGTTCATCATTTTATTCAGAAAAAGGGGTTTTCTTCTGACAATCCTCGATGTACATTTCCGCAATCCGTTTTTTTAATTGCAAGTTAACCCAATCCAAGTCGGTCGTTAGTTCTACTAAAATCTTTATCAGGAATTATTCAAGAGTTTGACAAAAGCAGCTGTGTTTTGCCGTTTTCCCTAAAGACATAAATTCTCTTCATTGTTCGAAAAACCGAAGTGTACGTGTACCATATTTTGTCTGCTAAACTGGAGTTTTATTGAACGGCTGACAGAAATTAAAAGAAATCCCTGTAACGAAGCTCAAAACTGTTGTTAACCAGGAGCATGGGACCGGAACAAGCTTGTAGCAATTAGTCGAGTATAATAACGAAAATACCTGCTACGTAATTTCTCTGTCTAGTTAACTGTTAGCTGATCCACACATCTATCTTACTAATGAAAACATATAGAATCGACATGTTTTTCATCAAATATTCAAAGATGTATTTTTACCTGGAACCTAGATTGCGCACAAGACATGAAGTTATAGGCATCAGTATGACATTTCACGTAGCTTTATAACTGACATTTTTAATGCTTCATTGAAAAATAGGTAATGCTATTAGAGTTTAACCGGCAATAACTATGGTTCTTGCATGCACAAATCATTCTCCTTATGCTTAGATTACGCCGTGAGTAGAAGGCGTCCAATAAACCATTTGTACCTCCCCCAAATCTTACTGTAGATGAGCTTTGGTGAGACACCCATTATAAATTTTGTGGTGAAGATTTATTCCGCACTGATGATGTTGACAAAGCGCTGCGGTGAATGAAACTCATTCATTTTTAGTTAAGATACCTATCACGCCGGTTGTTATGCAGGTTTGTTGTTTGCATTTAGAAACAATCAATCAGATTATCAGGCTATACTTTCATACTACGTCCAGCCAATAAGCCTTTACCAAGGCAAGGCACCTGGCGGTCTGCAATTTCGTGAATGACTACAGGCTGTTTTATTCTTTGTACTGCTGTTTTATAATTTAAGCAGTCGCCAAACCGCACATCGGTTTACTGGCGTAGCAAGCAGTACCACAGCTATATTTACACTGAATTTTACTAGTGTGACCACAATCATTTGATCGTCACACATGTTCAGTGTCCACAACAGAAGGAACAGCAGAGCATGAAACTTTGCTGGTATCATGTTAAACGAAGAGGTGTTAGTTTACCTAGGTTATAAGATGTTACGCCGATTCAAATGAGTATGGCACTGCCTGAAACTGTTCACATTGTGCGTAAAACAGTTAACTTTTATCAGTTCTCCATAAGTTGTCCGCGACAGCCAGTTGTTTGAATTGGTTTGCGACCGGATGTTTATGTCTATAGATGTAATCCACAGTTTCTCACGGTGGCTCACTTATCTGGAACAGACCAAAGCGTGGAAAATCTCAGCCAGGACTTGCCAATATTGCGACCAGAACTATGTGTCTGAGAAGGATCTCTGAAAGTCCCGCAACCGCTGGTGCCATTTTGGTTAGCCTATAACATCTGCGTCTTCAGCTGAAATATACTGATAGACGGATTGAGAGAAGCCATTCGGCCAAACGGACAATCGACGGTAGTTAGCCATCAGGCTCATACATATTGTTTGGATAATAAAAAGTGTCAAATCAGATGTTGCTAGGATCAGAGATATTTCAGTATAGGCGAGGCGGAGGATCGGATGTTTGGGATCACATATCGCTCTGAATGAAAAGATTTGATCCAAAGGTCCCTTACACATCCAGGAAGGAGCATGCTCAGCCATGTGTTTGGACGATATTCTGGTAATAATTCCGATGTAGCCATCCCCATAGGAGCCAGCGAGCTGATAAACTGATATAGAGATGCCCCAGCGAAGTATTAAACCTTTCATTTGGACTACTCATTTGGACTACTCATTTGGACTGCTAAATGAAACTCAATAATTGTATCCAACCTGATGTAGTCTGCATCATCTGCGGGTCCAAATGACTGGATTTTTTAAAGTAGCTGGCATTGACCTCAACCATTTAAATTTACAGGATGATCTGACTAGGCTTTTATATTCCTGTATTATAATGCGCCTCCGAAAAAGCACATGTTGTTTATACATTACGGTTCATTGATCCGGAGGGTCAAGGGTTGCCCCGTTCTTCTGGATATGTAAATGGAATAGTCGATCCAGCAGAAGTATATCCTAGTATGGAATGTACTTTCGTTTTATGAGACCTCGACTCTTTTGCGGATCCAGCATTTAGCTGACAGAGTACTGGCCAGTGAATTGCTTCCCGATGACTCCAAACCAAACGCACAGTCTTGAAATAATTTGGTCGCATGACTCATATACCATTTGCATGCCCGTTGGGAGTAATTCTTAGGCATAATTTTGTTGCCTTCTCTTGATCTCCTTTGCTCTTCCCTTCAAATATATGATATCTTCTAGTTGAGTACACTTTCACTCTACACTAATGAGTCTAATTGCGGTCAGGTCAGCCCATCGGGTAATGCGAAGTTGGGTTAAGATAAGCGCAAGTTTAAGATTGACAACTAGTAAGCCGAGGCAAAAAAGATAACTTTTCAACTTTCAGCAGATGAAGCACTTCCCACAGGCTTTAAGGACACACTTTATGTGGAGGTAGTGCTGGAAAGAGCAAGCCAGCCGATGAGTCCCAAAAGTAGTCCTCATTCAGTTTCAGCGCTCACTCAGCTAGTACATTACTACACCATTCGATTCCTCTTAGTTGGTTCTCCGATACCACACTGCACCATGTCCTAGCTAGGATGTATTCCCACAAATCTACTAAAACGAAATAACGTAAAAAGTATGGTTCATATGGTGACAGACAAGCAAAGAAAAGAATCAAATATGAAAGTGAGATCTAGCATCAGCGGGGAGCAGAGAAGCCAAGGCCATCAGCCTTAGATGACATGGATTTTGGGTGTGGAACCAAATGAAATTTTATGGAACCTCGGATTTGCTCAGCACAACTTGGAGCTACCTTCTGAACAACTGTCTACTTTACTTAGCAACATTTGCTTCGCACGTTGAGGAATGCAGTTAGCGAAATCTGTTTGGTGGCCTATTTTCGGTAGGACAGACATAATGAACTTCGATTAATCAACTTTGATTGACACGGACTAAAATGAACCGATATTGTGCATAAGCTTTCAGTGTAAAAAACAATCTTACTGAGTAAATCTTTCTTTGTTGCCATATATAAGGCCAAGCTGGGACCTCCGAGAAACAATGTTTTACTGAGGTGGGCCAAATTTTTAAACATATGTGTATTCAGTTGGAGAATAAAGTAATTTCTTTTGGAACTTGCAAGAGGTTCTTCATTCTTATCAGTTCAAATGGAGTATATTCTCTTTTTGACCATATAAACACAGAAGACTAACGATAAAACTGTGAATATTTCCAGATAAAGATAAGAGAGAGAAACGGTGTGATGTTAAGGACAGTTAGAATGTTCAGTCTGAAAAATCAGTAACGGGGTTATCTAACTTATTCTTATATGATCACACAACTTTAGTTGAAACATGGGGCAGGCTTTCTGCGCCATCGGTTGCTGTTTGTGCACTCTAGTCAAGCAGCTGCAAAGATAGCTAAAAAGCAGATATATTTGATCCATCTTCTTAGTCAAAATAACAAAGGCAAATGAATTGAGTCCACATTCACCCGCTATAAAAGGCATGTTTGGTGATATCAAGTGGCCACCGAACAAATTGGAAAAGACTTCGTTTTTGTCTGAATGATCGGGGGAATGTTGTCCTTTGATTCTTCGATGGTTTCAGTGGTTATGCGAAATATATGCGGATGATAAACCAGGGGATCTTATGCACCGGTTCCCCCAAACTATCTTTTTGTCCTTGTAACAAAACATTCTTGATAGCCTCATAGCCTCCCCTCCATTGTATAGCGTGTATAATATTCTATAGAGATACCAAGATAGCAGTTTAACCATACACTTGTTTGGGAAAACGTGGAAAATTTACCCACAGTAACGTAAAGGTCGGAT
Organism: Opisthorchis felineus; assembly: GCA_004794785.1. Lineage (NCBI taxonomy): Eukaryota > Metazoa > Platyhelminthes > Trematoda > Opisthorchiida > Opisthorchiidae > Opisthorchis > Opisthorchis felineus. The sequence goes on from SJOL01000240.1 coordinate 739,107, forward strand.
TATAACACCTTATTGCAGTACGCTGTTTTGATTTTAGACTTCACATTTAGAGGAGCTTAGTACACCGTGGAGGGGCTCGTATCAATACCACAAGAATTTGTTCGATGAGGAAATTCCGCTGTGTATTTGCGAACAGGACAATCAATCTGCAGTAACCTTTTTCATTTAATTCATCGGATATTGCTGTTTCTGGCTCTAAAATACATACAATACCTGACCAACTGTTACTGTGTCAACCATTTAATAAGGACAATTACAGCGAAGAACCGTCTCGGGTGGATTAATTGATGTCTGCTTCGTTCGATACAAACGTTCACCGTAAATGCGCCTGACAAAGGCGAAAGCACCGCAAAAATGCGAATTCGCTGCAGAAGTGCATAGGCATTGTGTTTCCTATTTTTCTGCCTAAGACGATTGGCTCAAAATAATAATAAATCAAATTTCTCGTAACCGTAAACAATTAGAGACCCTGTTTCCTTTCAAAAATCAGTATAATGCACATTTTGGAGAGGTGCCTAGCTAAATGGTCCTATTTAGGTTCACCAAATGAGCGGGTGAGCCCAAAATCCATCGGTACGAATGTCAAATATAAGTTTCCTCGCGGTATCGAGCATGTCATTATTCCTTCTATATTTACCCGCCAACCTCCTCCTCTATCCATTCGCTTCTACAGTTTCAAATTGTTTGAACTGGTGTCTGTATATTGTCCTCATTAACCATAGTTTTTCTAGATTTACCAACAGCTCGGCGACCTGGGTAAGATGGATTAGGTAGAATCAAAGTAAATCGCCTACCCTGGGTCCATTTCTGGAATTGTGGCTCAATAAAATGTATGTTACTCTGGATACCGTTCTACCAGTTGTTGTACTTGTATACATACACCAGTGAGCTTAGGATGATCAGGTATAGAGTCTTATGAAATAACTTAATCCCAGGATGTACCCTGCACTTAACTTGCTGCACCACCACACGGTTGTACGGCAGTGAGGCACCTGTGTTCTTATTTGCTGTCAATAATGGTAATGACGTTTGCACCATCAGCTTAGTCGGAAAATCATTATCGACCAAATGATGTCTCGGACATAACAGACACAACAAAATGAAGCGTGTGCTTACCCACGCAGTCAGGTGTGCGTCACGTATGTGCGCGTGCGTGCGTGTGCCCATGACTCCACGCACCGCTCGCATCCTGCAGTCGTGGTGACGAGACGAATGACTCAAGCTTTGAGGAGGCGCGCAAATTACGACATGAACCTGTTAGCCCTTGTTGGCCTTCGGGTACACTAATCTAAACATGAGATCAACAAAAGCAGCAATAAACCCTCTACAAACGTTCGGAAAATTTTTGCAATCTTCAACTTCAAATTACTCAACCTGTCTCCTGAATCAGCAAATTTAAAGTCCGTTTGGCAGGCAGCTGAATCCAGTTTAGCTGTGGTAAGTCGGGATGGTGAAAACCTAAGGTGTACTGGGTACCACCGTTACGCAGTTAGGAAACTCCAATGAGCTTGGCAGATGAATTTTCGCAGACAAGGGTGGTCTTCTGGCTTCAATGCAGTACGACATTTCTGAGATATAATAAATGCTGAGAACATAACGGTGATCACTTTTGTGTTTGTAGTCGGTACTATGAATATTTAAAGGCAATTAACAACCCCGTGGTACTAAAAAGCCAGCTACTTAGCTGAGTTAGACAAATACTTCAAAAGAAATGCTATCTTTTTCGGGCTAAGTCGGAAAAAAAGTTAGGGGGCTCAGCTGAGTTACTGTAAGTTTGGTAACAACTATCAAATTTTGACGTTAATTGGTGTTCTATAGAGGAATTGGTGTTGTTTCGAGTAGGTGATTTCGTAGATCATGAGTCTCCTTTCTTGTACCACTGGATCGCAGTATTAGATAAACAAAGTGAATTTGTCCCCGGGTTCTACACAGACTTAATTTATTGCCAGAAACGTTTATGTGTTGGTTCCCCATTATAAACAACAAATTGCACTTAGAACTGGTCACCAACTAAGCGGTCCGAGGTAAGCGCACGTCATTTATTCTGATGTGAGCGCAGAAAACTAGAGCAAATTGACAATCTGTTTGAGTTCAATTAAATTCTAACGCATCCTTTGCATTTCAGCGGGACACTTGACGACGGAGTTAAGTTCAATCTTCCTACTCTTAAATTGCTTTTATCTATGGGTTTCATTAAAGTTTACTAAGGGTCTTATTTTATTGTAGATAATATTCTCCACATAAATGCCAATTTTCCGATGACCGGCAAAACAGCTCAAAGAAAGGCAGTGCATTGAGTGAACAGTTAAAGGGGGTGCATCTTAGAACCAGAGGAGAGGCAGTAGATCTATTTTTAATCAAGGAAGTTTAGAGGCAGGGCGATAGCGTTGACACCGACATAAAATATAGGCTGTCTAACTGGCTTGCCATTGGTCAGCCAGATACACTAGATAGTAGAAAACAATGAGGAGAACACGTGTGTATTCTGATGGGAGATACATTCATTCTATAAAAGGCTAATTGTATGCTACCTTCCCAACTGATTTGGTGAAAGGCTGCACAGTCAACGAAAAGGTAGGTTTTACCATGAATCTAGGATTATATTAGGTATTTTGACATTTCACCTCCTTATTTGAGTAATTTTCAGTAAGGATGAAACAGCCGTACGATGCTTCTCGGTTTCTCAGCATAGATTTGCTTCACTGGTGGGACAAAATCTCACTTGAGAAAACCCTTTAACAATCCACATTTTTTCAAATTCCCAAGAACTATATTCAGTTGCTGCCAATGAACAAATTTATGTAAACCGCATACTGCATAAATGCACTGAAACAAGCGACCATCTTAGCAGCACCATCTAAGCAGCATGTGAACGTAATCTTGTAAGAGTCCCTTGCCTAAATTTTTCCACAGAAACAAACAAGATGATATTATCCTTCTGTTACCACAGCTACATTACCTCCGTTACGGGTACATGTAGCGCGTATAGGTAGAGTGAGAAAAAATGAAATATTTACATGCGATGGGATGTAACGCCAGTTTCATGATACGCCAGAGTTATCCAACAATTTCTGTGAGCAACAGACCGGTCGTCTAGCACTGATGAATATGACTGCTAATTTCCAAGAATCTTTGGTTTGGATCGCGCCGCAAGATTGACAATAAATTGTGTGGGATACTCAAACGACCAGCTGCGATTACATGGCTACTAACTGATATGGTCTTGAACTTGTGGGCTTGTTGACGCACATGCCTTTGGGATAGTGGTGTTGTGCGTCACTAACCTAATCAGCAGTCTGCCTGATAAATGTAACCACTTGGAACAGAGGCACGTTTTTTACATTGACCAATGACTACTCGTCCGACATTGTCATCCTAAGGACGGCAACATCATTAAAAGTAAGGTTAATGGAACACCGTCAGGTTACTCAAGACCCAACCGATGGTATGGTAGTTAGAGGCATCCGAGGACACTCGCAGTGTGCTATAGTGAAAGCTCAGCAAAGTGACGTATAATGTTTTTGCTTCAGTGATGGAAAGTCAAGTGATACCGGTGCCCATTTTTATGTCATCATACTTATATCGGCTGATGGATTGCAACAGGCTTCCGCACATTCACCCAATCTTAGTCCCTCTGGTCTACGCCAAAGCCAAGTGTCTAAATGCCGTACTAAATTTGTCTTAGCTCGAGGTTTGTGCACCTTTCTTACTCCAAACAGACGTTTAGTGTTTCAGCCACTGCTTACCGGCATATTCGCCTAATAAGTCAGCCAGATGATGAGTCCAGGATGCTTGTGTGGGGTCACATAACGTTACATGGACTACAGGTTCATCGACTGCTCGAACTGTAGATGTAACAGGACATCTGTGACGTACAGTTTATTGTCGTTCTTGAAGTGTGGTTCGAACGCCGAAATTCCAAAATTTGTAAAAGAAACCCTGACAAAACTGGCAGACCGGGCTTGCACACGCGGAACTTATTGATCATAAACTGGTACCTTTTCTAAAAATCACTTGAAACCCGCGCGATTTTGAAACGCCGTCTGTTTTTCTTAAGTCATTGTGTTAAAAGAACGTATTAATCTGGCTGTATGTTTTGCAAGCAACTTCGATACCTCATGAACCCAGTGTGTATTATCACTAAGAGTTCAGGATAGGCAACAATTAGTCCTCCGCTACTTATTCAATACTGAGGTTTCAAGAAATCTGCTTTAATCTACAAACATGTGCAGGGACACCTCACGCTGTTTTCCATCACGTCATGTTAACATGGATGCATGTCATCCCACAACTTTCCATTCAACATGCAGGCATGTACATTTCGTTTAAAAAGTTGTGAGACGGGAGCTGAGTTATGAGCAAGTTTGGGTCTGCATTTTCTCTATATTTCTCAGGCAGTCACAAGGATTGAAAATATTTGATCCGCGTTCAAGCAACTTTGGGGAGATTAATACCTTTGCACAAACAATATTTATAACGTGCTTGATAGCCCTCGGCCAGCTCTGTCCTTCTTCAGGCTCATCTGATATGCGCAGTCCCCGAGGTTCCTTCAAATTTAAATCCGACATGAACCCAAACTGGATAGATGCCATCAGCAAAACACACTCATTTTAACCACAGACTCAGCTGAATCCCAGCTGACTGTTGCTTTTGGCATCCTTCATCTGAAAGTTTAGGCCGCCTCATATTCGTTTTGGTACAACATTCAAGAAATTCCGATGTATTTTCTTGACAAATGATGTCGTTTAAAGAAACAACTCATTTCATTAGCTCATAGACTCACGTATTCAAGAATCCAATAACGTATATTAATTTTTCAGTGACATATAGTACACTGATTCATTTTCAAAGCCCTTTAGGACGGATTTGTTGACCTCCTGTTCATATGAAACTAATGTGCTTTCGAAAACTGTTCCAAATATTGAAAGTCCAAAAGTGTCTTGTGAAAACCTTTGGTACCAGACACCAATTGTGTCAACCAAAATTACCGCATGGGTGGAATGCTCTTACAGAATGATCAGAGGAAGGACAAAATAAATATATTCCACAAAGACTACAGAATGCAACAGAAAATTGCGGTTCACAAAGATTATCGTATTAGACAATTTTAACTTTTCTATTTGAATCGGGGCATGTTTTGCTTAAACAACTGTCTAAACTGAAGAATTTTTTCAAACGTATTTTGGCAACGCCACGTTGAAATCAAGTGAATGGTTCTGTTATTCGAAAGTTCAATTAAGGGAATGTGTGTCAAAACCATCCGTGCCAGGTTCAGCCTCAGGATTTTAGAAGTGGTTAAGGACTTAGACCCAGTCCAATTTTTTTCAACCAATTTCTAATCAATAGGCAACGACTTGGTTTTTGTTTAGGTTTTGCTCCTACTGTACCCGCAAAATTCAGTCTCCAACTGGACAGTGCACAATTTAATGGAGAATATCAGGTGAATCCTGGCACGAGATGTCACTTTCTAGTAAACAGTGTGAGGAAAGTTGGAAAAGGGCGGAAAAATGCGGACTTGACGTTGCCATTATTGACAAAACTAGATCCACTCATAATGAGTGGCGGTAAGTCTTGAAGTGGCAGTTGATCGACGTATCCGTCAGTCAGTCATTCCAGGAGGTTTTACATACATAGGGACCTCGTCAAATATTAGTCGTCAGATATCCTCATTAAAGAGGTAACAAGTCTCGTTAAAGGTAGCGCATTTGTTCTCAGGTTTAGTTGGCTACCACATAAAAAAGTACCTTGAAATCTTCGTTGGTGTTCTTATATGGCTAACCTTATTTTATTCACGGCTTGTTTTCAAATACTTCATCGCAAAGCGAACAGTTCATTCAAAGTCTACTAGCTCTATTCATCCAGGTAATATCTGAAGCTGCCAACGACGTCTTCCCCACAAATCTCAGCACCCATGAGATTCAGCGAATTACTCTTCTTTACAGAGAATCATCTTCTTAAGAAGGTAGGTGGATTCAAACTGTAAAAAGCCATAGCATCCGCATTCGTGTGCACTTGTGTAGAACAGAATGACAATCAGAATGCGGGCAGTCATTTTTTGTCGAATAAGGCCATCCGCCGTCCAGTCACTTACTCAGAAACTTTTAGTGTGTTAGCAGACATCAAAGACTTGACCGTCTTCTAGAATGTTCGTAAAACACCCACTTAGTGCTTTACAGTCTGCCAGAATCCAGAAGCACCCTGGTCACTGGAACACACAATAGTTGTCAAGATTTGTTCCGTTTCACACTTCAAGAACAAAGGCCTTAAACTTGAAGGAAGGACCAATCTCCTAGTTGCAATCCAAGAAGGACGACTGGTAGATTTTTGGCCCTTTGCTTCCTGAAGGTTGCAATTCACACTTTTAATTACATGATGTTGTCGTGCGTTTGATATAACTGATGCTTCTGAAACACATTTGTTGAAATAGGTCTTCGAAATGAACTCAAGGCACCTGATCTTCTTTGCTATTGTGATTGGATTCGTTTCAATCACCGCAGTGGCGCCAGTTGACTTAGGTTCACTTGAGGCCTATGGACCTTCAGAGGATTGGAGTACCAATGGTGAACGTAACAAGTACGATTTTGATTATGGAGGCTCTCCGTGGCACAAACGCAATCACATCCGAGTCGGAAGGAGATTTATCATCTAGGATAATGTTGTGTAAAGTTTGACCAACTTGAAGTAAAATCTTCCATACTGCAATCACTCACATGTTTTCTCACTTCTTCCGGGTCGCATTAACTTTTTTTGCAACCGATAAGTGCTGCTAAAAAAACTAAAGTAAGCATGACTCTTTGTAGTTTTCAAAACACAAGTACACATATGTGAGCACTCAACTAATGGATAAATCACCATATATCCCATTTGCTTCTTGTGCCGAAAGTTTCCATCAGGTGTGAAGACATGTGTTCAAGGATACCCCTAAATTAGCACTTGAAAATTTTCGCTAAAAGCATAACAAGCCACATCATTCCGTATGTCCATTATTAAAAAGGGGTGGAGAGGAAAGATTTTAGGGTGGAAATTTAGAAACGAAAAATGTAATGTTAAGACGGTACGCCTTATCTCAGTTCTTTTTCAGTGTAAAAAACTGTTCCAGTTGAATTCCAGATCTTGATGTTGACAAAGTGTATTTAAAAGAAACAAAACTTCTGCAAATTACTGGTTACGCAAAGAAGTCGAAACGGAAATTTGGATTTATAATCATGAGTAGGTCAGAAACTGTTTTGACACATCATACGGTTTCGTTATTACAGGCCGTAATTTGCTCATGTATATGTAAGATTCTGCTCATCATTAGATGAAGTATTGAGTGGAATTAACATAAAGTTTTCGCTTCACACAAAGTTATTACGGAGGATTATTAAGGAATCACGTCTCAAGTTAATGTGCAGATGAGCTAAGTATGAAAAAACAACCTGGTTTAACGACGGAAGACAGTTACCTAAATACGATTTCGAAGCTAAGTTTAAAGAAATATGGATGACTGACTGGCGATGAACGCCGAATGTGGCATCTTTTGGCAACTGGGGCTGGATATAAGATGTGGCTTCGGTATTTTTATGACGCAGTGTTCCATGTGGCTAATGATAGTGGAGTGTAAAAAATCCAGGAATGGAGACAAGACCAGGCCACCGGTTTACTCCGTAAAATTCTGTGCAAAATGTCTAATAAAGCTAATTAAACGAAACGCTGTTTGTGTCTGTGAACATGATCACAAATATAGGAAGGACACTCACTTACAGACCTAGATCGTGTAGACATGATCTACAGCTGACCGAGAAAATAAGGAAGACTTCTTTAGTAGGAGATTCAGAGCCACGTACGAATTTCAGGCAGGCTTGGCAGTAGTATTGTGTTTCATTTAGTCTTGTACTGTGGTCTTCAGACACGTTTAATTTAACCCATCATAAGCAAATGGTGTTGAGGTGGAACCTAACAACTGCTGCATAAAAGTACATCTGCGATGAGGCTATCAACAGCACCTCTCGGTTTTCAGTCTGATACAGGACCGAAATTATATGATATCATACCACAGGTAACAAGGATCAGAATCGGTTGCCAACAAACGCCTCTTCTACCCACAAAAACTCTTTCAAGCAATTTATCATCATTTCCACTGAGACGTGAACAATAATTTGACATGTGAAAGCTTGCGGCTTCCATAGACTCTCAGCCTTACTTTATTGTTGAGAATGCAAACAGCAGAAACTGCGTCACTATTAACCATTTTGCTATGAAACACGAGCGCAGACTGATTTGCTCTATCTTCCCCCACGGGCTTGTCGTTTGCATGCCGTCGTTATCTCCGTTAGCCCTCTTCAACGACCCGCACCTTACTAACAACATAAGATTAATTGACATCCTATCCAGTGTAGGCATCGTTGAAGCACAAAGTAAATGAATGAGACAGGATTTGGTTTCAAGTGGAGATTTCGTTTTGTAAGTAGATCCAATCTATGCTGAAAGGCCGAGAACCACTGTACAGCTGTTCAGTCCTTCTTGGAAAAAATCAGCACGGCATAACTCATAAAACTCATGGGAATCGAGAACCTGCGAAATACGGGTAGCACTTTGAACTCTTAATCGTTCAGCAACGAGCGGCTGATTAAAGGTGTGATTAGCTCGCACTTAAGCAATGTAGATTAACTTCACTTATAGGAAGAAATCTTCATAAAAATTCCATTTCCACACCGCCGGCACGTGTGCATGTGTTTTCACGTAAAGACCAGTCTGAACTTTTCCGGTGCTGGACACCTTGTGACTGTTTCTACATCCTTCGATCGTATTCTCTAAGCTCTTTGCCTTCTTTAGTCTAGAGACCACAGTTATCGTAGCAACCAGACAACTCATAACACACCTATCATCAAGGTAATTCTGTGCACCAATTTGAGTGACTCTCCTTTGCTTGAGCGGTGTACGCAAAACAGAATCACTGGGTACCCAGTGTTTATTGCCATTACAGACGAAGAACATAAAAAAACGAGCACGGCCAGCATCGGCAATACTTGAACTGGGTTCTTGGCTAAATGAGTTACAAAACCTGCACCGGAACTGTGAGCAGGATTTGATTTAAAACTACAGCACCGCTTGGTTCCTCAATTTTTTTTCAAACACCAAAATGGTACGATAAAAACAAACCAGTAACTCATCTTTATGCTATAATGGGTTTTACCCCATCGTTAATAAATGGTCCCAAAATTGTCAAAAGGTGCACCACATAATACTTCCAGGGAGTCAACAGTAACTTCAAAATATTACCCAAATCCCCTCTGGGGAGTCAGCTGCCAAACGTCATGGTAAGTGTTCACACTTTGAGGATGAGCAAATTGCAGAACATACAGTGGACTGCTAATCACTGTTCACCCGCCAAGTGATTGATAATTTCAGTTCCCCGTCCGTGTCTGAATTTTAAAGTGCCCCCCGGTCGGCATAAGGCTTACAATAATATTCCATATTTCATGGGATCAAATACAACAGTTTTGTAAGGGCTAACACACCATAGGTTTATCGCTCCAGCAAACCATCACTCGGCAATGTCCAAGCAACCTCATATCGCACGAAAAACGAGCAACAAGGTAAGCGCATTTGAGCGCCACAGCAAACAATGAGATTACAAATGGAGCAAGTACGGCATCGATAGATCAAGTCTGTTCGTACAGTTCCCTTGTAAGCACGGCGTTCGAAGTCTATTTTCTACGCTATCTCAAGTGCTTCTCGCGTCCTAATAAGGCTTGCGTTTAGTTTTTCCGCCGTGGGTCATTCACGGACTATGCAGCTGACAGATAGGTCGAACCGACCAACACACTCAAATTTGTCTTGATAACGTTCCACGGGAACAAATGAGGCTCAAAATCTCGAGACAATATTTTGCACTTAGCCGCAAAATAGGCTTACCGAAATTTGGAATCACTTCCGGAATTTTATTCAGGGTAGACTGTGAGGCCTGATCAGTATAAAAAAACATTGGTCAATTCCACTGACATTTCGGTAGACGTAAGCTCGATATTGAGATCCTTGACTCTCTTGAATGTGTGGCGTGATGACATTGACAAATATCAGCATACTAAAACAGGCCACTCTCGCCGAAATCCACTAGTTCTAGAATAACTGCTGGACAGTACATTGTAAACTCTCAAATAATAAGAAAGGTAGGAATGGAGACCACAATGTATACTTACAAAAGTTAGAAGTGGTCCTTTTTGACCAGGCATAACTAAGTGTTACTGAGGCGAGTATCCCCGTTAAGATTTGCGTCGGGCTGATAAATCTCTGGTTGGAACAGTCGCTTTGTGGAGCTTTTATGTATAGAGATAGGGTGACTGATTGCCACGGTTTTAGTAACATATTCTTGCGAATAAGTAATAATGTCAAGAATGATAGCAATAGTAGTAATAATGAGCAATAATGATAATATTCACTAATGAGTTCAACAACAAGTTCTAGAAAAAGTTCTACCTAGCATCTTGAAAAACGGCTTTAATTATGTTATTGTTGTATTATTCCGCCTTATTAGCTTACTAACAAAAGCTCCGCTTTCAGAATTAGCTATAGCAACTTACCTGCGTTTTCAACCCACTAGCTTCCGCCGTGTTTTCAAACCGGTGGTACCACCAAGCCTCTCTATTCAAGGGCGGACTTCGTAAAAGTATGCTTCTAACCGAGTGGGGCTGTAATTTCGAAGATATACAGCGTCTTAGCCTAAATTACTGCGACCATTCTGGAATCCAATGACTAACACGCGAGTGCCGAAAGCTACACATGGCAAGCTTAAACAGTCTGTGTGTATGTTGATATCTCTTCCCAGTTAGTTAATTTCTTCTGAAAAGGCCGCTTGCTGAACCTCATTTAGTAGGTTTTTATATGTTGGTCAAGCACACTCGCCTGAAAACTGCTATTGTTAATAGCAGACTCAACTTTGCGAAATTTCTCCAGTACCCTCCTTCGTGTAGTATCTAAGGGAATACGGAGAATCGTTGTACAAAAGGTTCAGTTGAAGACCCTCATGAACCCTAGATTCGGCTGGATCTCTCGTTAACAACAATGTAGTTTGTAAATAAGTGTACTTCTCCAGCTACACAGAATATTATGCTGAAGCGGAACATTAGGCTGCACAAAACTACATGACTGCGCCCACATTATGGGCCTTAATAAGGGTAAAACCCATAGTGGACTGTAAAAGAGCTTTCAAAAAAATTGTGAGCAGTGTTCTATTTCGGTATCATTGTTAATTTCATACCTCAGAGTGCTTTTCAACTGCTAGAAAGGAAGTTTGCTTTTTAGGCTTTTCCAACCCGACCGAATATCTCTAAGTGGTTTTTGTATAGCCCCATACGGGTACCCGTTTTAAGCATAATTACTCGAAAAATTAATTAAACGGGAATTCAAACTGACTTTGATAACCAAGAGCAAATTCATATAAAAACTTGATAAGTCGACATCATAAAATAGGGTCTTCCCTTCTCCAAGTTGCTAATCCCAGACTGACTACCACTCAGGAATTGTTGATCAAAATACGTAGAACATTGCTATCCCAGGAAATGGCGGATATCCAGCGCCAAAAAAGCAACATATATTGTTTCATTAACTCCCCGTTTATAACCATACACTAGTGTTGTATTTATCCTTCGCCAAACCCAGTGGTTGTTACGCACTACAGGCTGTGGCAAACTGGTGGTCCGAATCTGGTGGTTGGGTCGACCACCGGTTATATAGCACCGTTGGCTACACCTACAACTATATTCGATACGTCAGATTAGCATAAACATTTAGTACGTAAAATGAATCATTGTGATGGCATTGTCCTCCCTGTCCCAAAATTGAAACCGACTGAAATATTTGATGCATACTGATCACTTGACTGCGGCATTCATTGTAAATTATTGGCCACCGACACAGGTATTTGAAACACTATATATTCAGTTAGTTCCTCAGAAGGCGCACTTAACAAGTGAAGGTTTACGACATTTTCACTAAGTTTTACAAGTCATCAGGGGCGTACGTCGACGGTCTGATGTCAACCCGGGGCTCTTCTTAATAGACATTAGTGATCTGTCACGTCTCCTTTCAGCTCCCCTAGTAATGAGACTGTAAAAAATAGTGACATCGGATGAAGCTCTAGACTATACGCTACGCAAGGCATAAAGTTGTTAAACCCCTGATGCACCCAACAACTTATGGCGAATGTTGTGTCCCACGAACCAACCCGCTTCCTCCAACACGATCCTATTATTAAGGGACTACAAGCTGACGTACGGACTAGATGGGGCCGACCCAATGCGCACGCGGAGCGCATTACATGTAGATTATCAAAATAGATATGAAAAGATTCTCCCAATAACACATGCAGCGGCCATAAGTTGGCGTGAGTGGAAACATTACAAGAGAAGGAAAGTACGTCTGAATCCACTGGTAACTTCCCCACAAGTGTGCTTGACGCATGGAACGGCCCAACAGATGAAGTTGTCATCGTGGATAGTGGTTTTTGAACAACTTTGCAAATTCATCGAGAAAAAGGACCGATGATGCCGTTTCCGTTGCTAATCGGCGATTTCCTCACCGGATCCAATGTTCTGAGCAGAGGTTTGTAAAGCCCGTCGAGCGGGAAGTGAAGGTACTACATATGATCTAAACTAGTCGATTTGAATGTCGATAGTGTAAATGTCATATTATGAGCGAAAAACAATGGGGCTGGACCCTTGTAAACTGGATGGTTTTCTTCATCAAATGAAAAAGAGAGGACGCTTTTTCTACATCACATTGACATAACGAAATTTCACAAGTTACCTACATTGACTAGGCCTTAAAGGATCAAAAGCTGATCATCACTAGCGCAATTAGTGATCCACGTTTGTTGGATTCAAAGCGATTCAGATGTGGATACCTTCCAGGAAGTTTAAGTGTTTTGGCTTCATTTGATACGTAAAAGAATAATAGTTGAGCACTTCTTGAATCATGCAGTTAAAAGAGTGATATGAACTAAGATATGCATCAGTAGTCATGTCTTCTTGTCCAGTTTTAATAAAGCTCAGCGCCAAGGGCTCCGTGTTGGTTGAAGTGGGTAAATTTTGATGCAGACATTCGGTGCTTTCATTAAATTCCAACATCCAACAAGTAGTCTATTCTGTTTAAATTAACACTACTTCAGTTCATGACGGCAGTTTAGCGACGTCAAGCATGGATATGTAGTGGGATACCACGCAGGACTAAGGTTCATTTATATCGGTTTGATCAGATGACGCAACCGAAGAACTGAAAAACTTCTACACTCTAGATCCTTATTCAAATATTCACGCAGCCTTATCCTATCCCATTTATTAACCACCGTCGACCAAATAGAAGGAAAGTTGTTCATTTGCACCTTTTTTCATCCAAGCTTTGCATTTCCAACTCGCTTTAAACTTAAGCATTCTACACTACACAAAAGAAATAAATTCCTCAGGCAAACAGCGTATCATTCATGCTTGGGTTATTTTGCCAACTTTCAAAAGTTTAAGTGCGTTGGTCAGTGGATCCATGCTATTTTTTTTCAAAAGCTACAATATAAAGCGCAGCATCCTCTTAAAAGTCAGAACGAATTACTCGCCACGCATCAGATGTTCCGTAAAATTCTGCTGGTCGTCTCCTTTCTCGAATGAAAGCTCAGTTTACGCGCATCTTGGAAATCAGTATTTTAAAAGTAGATGGACCTCGGTGCGTTCAGTCGTTTTTAGTGAAACGAAACGATATTTTGGAAATGTAGTCTACATTTACAAGTAGTCTCTCAAATTACTGTTTACTCTGCAGGCCGCGTGGTTTTTTTCAAGATGCTTGTAAGTTCCTTGTACATAACACCTGAGGAATTCTTCAGTGATCTGTTGAATTCGTTTGATCAAACAGTATTGGCGTCATTTACCTAAAACTGCATTTTTCTGCTTTTCACCGCAGTTCACTGTAAACCGAGCTAACATATGATTGTGTAGTTAAATGTTTTCAACATTTAATCACATGGCGCGCAATGCAAATTCCCAAAATTTCCACGGTGTTCAGGCTCACGATGTAGAGATCTGTGCATCAACATTTTAGTCATCGGTGCTCTGCTATGCTGCTCTGTTCCTGTTGATGAATAAAATGTCAATAAACCAGCCGTTGTGAGTAAATCGCTTGGATGCCTTGAACTTCATTCATCAGATTTCAGCACCTTATACCCCCTTAAAGATGTATTATCTGAAATTAAAAAATAAATAGCTTCCCAGACATTTGCACTGACCAAATGATTTGAGAGACAAGGGTAATTAAATCACAGTTTTTCTCTTTCACCGGAAGATCCAATCCTAAAGCCCACTGTCTCTCGAGAATGAAAAATCTGGCCAAAATCAAGCCACCGCGCTGTAGCGCAAGATTCCGTTTAGCCAACCACGCTGACTAATGCAAAAATGCACGAAATCTAAAATCTAACGCACTTCAATATTTGACAAGTTGGATTTCAGTCAGCTGTACTACTCTGCAACAAGTATAACAAGCAATTCGAGAAACTTCACAAGCCCTTTTAACTGACACATCAGGTCATACAGAATGGAAAAGTTTGAGGCCTGTGCTACGTTGCTCGTTTAACTGAGAACAACCGGGCTTAAAGTCTCCGTCAAGCATAAACTAAATAACATAGCATTCCTCAATTTCTCGCGCGCTTAAAGTCTGATCACTCTTACAAAAGACAAAAATCTGTGATAAACGCCTTTCCCTAAGAAATTGTTTTTTGCTTAAGTTCATCACAAACAGATACACAGGTGCTCCTCAAATACATTTCAAAACTTAAAGGGAACTAGTGTATTTTTGCACTGGAGTCGTATACGCATCACACTTACATTTTGAAGTAAAGTGGCACAGCATGTCAGAAGTACTTAAATGAAAATGATGGTTGTGCCTGTTTTGAGATGCCGTACAATGAAGATTAAAATAACGTTTCTTTAGGCTCGACTGCCTAAAGAAACGTTGTTTACTGAAATTTAGCCGGCTAGAGTGCTGAAGGCAGATACACCTCTTATGCCAAGATAGCCGCTTCACGATCAGCAGTCTTTCGAGGAATGAATTCCAAGTAACCAGAATTCGTTTAGTGTGGTTTAGCTTTTGAATGTGTTCAAAAATCGCTACATTGCTCTGCTCTCTATATCACCCATTATTATTACACTATTTTGCGTCATATCAAGAAAACGTTTCCCTCAACCAAGCGATTTATTTTGCCGTTTATTCAATTAAATAAGCCTGAGGATAACTGTTCCTAACGATCCCATCACACCACAAACAAACAAAAAATATCTCTCTTTATATGAGTGGCAGTTGAAATACCAAGCAAATAGGGTTCTGACTGCGTTTAGCCTTGAACCTCACCATCCATGGCTTTGTAAAATGCAATAAAATGAAATTGGGCGCACGCGGCTAAACTGAAAGTCATCGGGTAGCCACTCATAATAGTTTATATGAAGCCTGCCAATTTACCTGTTAAGAGGTAATGTAATCCAGCTTCTCTAGCCCCGACATCATCGGGGCTTTGTAGAAATTGGAAAATTTGGCATTGATATAGTTTGACGAAAAACTCGTTCTCCTGCTTCTGTATTCTACGGATTTATTGTAATGCTGCGTAAACATTGATGGGTTTGCTTAGGAAACGAACTAATATAACAATTCACAGTTAGCAGAATTTTTGTGTTATTATATAACTCACATCCATAGACCTTGTTTACACGTTAAAATGGTTTATCCTGTATTTATCTTTCGATGCATCAGTTCTAATGGAGTTCGCAAAGTTTCCTGTACTGACTGCGTACAATGGAATGTCCCCTCAGTATGAGGTAGTTATTCTAGAAAGATATGGCATTATTGTTTCTGTGATCTCTCATTTGCCTCGGCTTTCAGCTACTAGCACTATCCTGCATGACATCCTCTTGTCTTATCTTTCATCTGTTTAATTTTGGAGTGCATAGAATTGTTTCCTCCTTTACGCGATGCCGCTTTAAAAATTCACCCTAAAAATTCAC
>SJOL01000240.1:756344-775495 GCA_004794785.1 Opisthorchis felineus
CTCTCTTTATATGAGTGGCAGTTGAAATACCAAGCAAATAGGGTTCTGACTGCGTTTAGCCTTGAACCTCACCATCCATGGCTTTGTAAAATGCAATAAAATGAAATTGGGCGTACGCGGCTAAACTGAAAGTCATCAGGTAGCCACTCATAATAGTTTATGTGAAGCCTGCCAATTTACCTGTTAAGAGGTAATGTAATCCAGCTTCTCTAGCCCCGACATCATCGGGGCTTTGTAGAAATTGGAAAATTTGGCATTGATATAGTTTGACAAAAACTCGTTCTTCTGCTTCTGTATTCTACGGATTTATTGTAATGCTGCGTAAACATTGATGGGTTTGCTTAGGAAACGAACTAATATAACAATTCACAGTTAGCAGAATTTTTGTGTTATTATATAACTCACATCCATAGACCTTGTTTACACGTTAAAATGGTTTATCCTGTATTTATCTTTCGATGCATCAGTTCTAATGGAGTTCGCAAAGTTTCCTGTACTGACTGCGTACAATGGAATGTCCCCTCAGTATGAGGTAGTTATTCTAGAAAGATATGGCATTATTGTTTCTGTGATCTCTCATTTGCCTCGGCTTTCAGCTACTAGCACTATCCTGCATGACATCCTCTTGTCTTATCTTTCATCTGTTTAATTTTGGAGTGCATAGAATTGTTTCCTCCTTTACGCGATGCCGCTTTAAAAATTCACCCTAAAAATTCACCCTTGTATGATTTGCCTAAACCACTGCCCACCGGCTCTCAATGATGCATAGCGAAAAGAAATATCTAAGTGTCACGGGGTGCTCTTTGGTATGTAAGAGCATACGAGTGAAAATTGAGATTTTGAAGTAACTTTGTCAAATCCGGTTGTTCTCCAGCGTTGATAATAAAAGAACACATGAAAACTTGCTGATTTCAATCTCTTACTTGGTACAAACCGAGGTATGGGCCTTCTTAATGATGTCTCCAGGACTAATTTCGTGATAATTTAGACCTGCAAGTACTGTACTTCCACAAGACTAACAATGCTTCCTGGATCAAGATATAAGTGAGATCCAAGAGAGGCACCCGATTGTTCGTAATTTATTCCCACCCTTACCAGTTTAAAAACGTTTTAGCCACTGATGCGATCATCCTATTTGTGTAGGAATTAAAGAAACGTCAGCTTGTGAACAACACAAGTTTTCCATAGGTGTGGGTTGTTTAGGTGGATTACAGTCGGTTTTTATGGGTTCATCTGGACAAGCTTTACTCGGTCCCTTCTGGTAGGTTTATCCCAGAAATGCGCTGTCGCGTCGTAACTTTAATAATATGTTTTGTAAAATCAAGAGGATTAACTATTTGGCGAATGTAATTTGACCCGTTTAACTTGATGAAACGACTCCAATGAAAAAAATTCTCCTGATGAAAGCATATTTCTACCTGGTTGTTTATCTTTAAACAACAATATTTTTGTATACTTTGTACGACTTTTAGTTGGGGTTGTTCCCAGGCTGCTCTACTTTGTGCTCTTCAAATGAATAGCTTAGAGCAGCGGAGGAAGATTTCTACCTGCTTCGGGTGCAATGTTTACCAACGTTTTAAATTATATACCTATTCAGCGCTTTTGGGCAAAAATCGTTGGGGATGAGGCGCTATTTTTCGCATGCAAAATTGTTCTATCGTTCAATCATAGCCAGAAGCTTACTACGCAAGGATAATGTTCCTCTGAGCGTGACTTCAAAACACGAGATTGACGGATGGATACCACTCACTCTGTTTCCACCGGTGGTCTACGCAGAACACATTGCTAAGTTTAGTGTGTATTTTCGTCATTATTCGCTGAACCTCATAATACACGGCTTACGTACACTTCGGATCAGCGTGAGTGATAACATGTTCTCAAACATGCGCTCTCAGCATTGTGGTTAGGAGGATTAAGGGGTGTCAATTCTTCAAGTCGAGATTACCTCCAAAGTCTGTCTGTTGACTTTCTCCTGCCAAGTTATTGCATGAAGTTTGAATGCACGCCAAAGTGATACGCTCATCCATAGTGTCTTACACCTCGCCAATGACATCAGTCAGCTTATTTGTTTTTACTTTTCCCTAAACGGAAGCACCAAATCCTGTTTGCAGATTGAGCAGGTCATTGATAAGAGTTTTCTGGAAAAAAAATTGCTACACCGAACGTGCACTGGGACTGTTGAGAACCGAGGCGGTGGCAGAAGCAGTCACTGACGCTTCCGGGTTAAAACAGGCAAACTAGTACTGCTCAAGGCCTTATGTCAGCAAGTCACATTTAACTTCTACGTGAATCAACAACTCCTAGTTAGGGCTCTCTAGCTTATACGGACCTCGCAAAGTGTGCGTTGCTGGTGATTTACAGCAAGAATGAAACAGTTATACACATTTAACACGTTTTTATACTGCTAAAAGTGATGATCACCAAGTGAACGTTTTAAAATTTCATGGATCATCTTGAATTCAAAAATATTATGCCAAACTCCTCGTAATTATTTTGGTCAACCCATATTAAGTGCGAAGGAAAGTTTTTCTCTAAAAACTATGCATATGTTTTTGGTATGGTTTTGGTAAAATGTTTGTTCTGTCTGCTGTAAACCTCAACGAATTACTTTCATGACTGAGCTAGGTAACTCTGCTCAGAACACAAGGATTTTTATGTTACAGCTCAAACGTTAATAGGTAGATAGCTCTTCTCGCTAAATAGGTAAACCAGCTGTGATTAGTATATTAGCACACACACAAATCCCAAATGACAATGTGTAAATTTGTCGTTTCCTTCTGTTTATATTCACTTGTGTGTTTTCAGTTTGTTGCCACTAGAAATCGGCCTGGACGGCAAAAGACTAGGTGACTCTCCGGGAAGTCTTCGGCAGTTTCATGATGCGAATTATCAAGTCAATATCAAGTTAATCTCAAAACCAATACTTCTCTCTTTAGGAGCGAAGGAGCAGTGACATATCAGTCAAGGGATGAGAAACGTCTGCAAAGAGTTTTGTTAAACATAATTGGAATGTATCTCCAAAATGTTCCCATGCTCACTTTAATCGGAACATAATTAATCATCCTGTTAAAAGAGAATTCAAAGCACATCAGAATGCTAGCCGTCGTGAGGAATTTGTTCGCAGTCATTTCCATGACACTAACTGAAATCATCTCACAAGAGGAATGGAAAAAAAGTGATGTGCGTAACAGGTTTCTTATGGTTTACGCGCGCTATTCACGGCCAACACATTATGGCTCTCGCATCCGTCACAAAATGATCTTCAAGGCAACGTTGTGAATCTTTTGCGTATTCCTTAGGTAAGGTTTGCTCAACCCATCACACAAAAATCGAATCTTTCGATCGGTAAATCATGCAGAATCATGATGGTGTTTCCGTTGGATGGTCCACTTTGTTTGCCTTGCACAGTCGGCCTACCAAACTGTTGTGGTATCCAGTCTAACCTGACTCGGAACGCTACTTCAGCTGATAGCAGGTTACTGACTTTATTCGGACTGAATATGTATGTGATGATAGGCGAAGGAAGATTACAAAGTGCACACCCAACTGTCTGAAATTGACTGCACCTAATCTAAAGACAACTCAAGCATTCATGCCCAAAATTTTTTGTTACAGTTCAAACAATACCAACGGTTAATTTATGGGAAACACATAATGCGTATTATTCCATTTTATCTCAGCCACGGCTAACTCAGGTTCATAAACTCCAAGAACAAAGCCGAAACTCGTTTGTGCACTTGGGATAATGGATTGGATCGGACAAAGGAGATAAATCAATTTTTTTTCTCTCTTCAGGGACTACTCTCAGAAATGCCACTTCCAAAGTTGAACATTTTTGGTCAATCCCTTGAGGTTCATAAAGAATTTTAGGATCATGAAGAGCCAAATTACCAGATCGAAATGTGCATCAGGTCTCTCAGCATATTTTCGTCAAACTTCGTCTAACGAGATGGCAAATATCTGTATTCGGTTTTCTGTGCAGTGTGCCAAATTTGGCCAGGTTTATGGGAAGGGTCACACATCACGGAAGCTCCATTTCTCTGGAATCTCATGAGTATACCAAAAATTCATTCATGACAGAATACGTACCGGATCATTCGATTCGTGCCCATTTTTTCAGTCAAGTCATTTAACCATCAGTTGTTGAATAGGTTATTTTAGCTTTATGCATTCAGGATGTCATCAAAATGTGATTTTTTTTTAATGTCCGGCTCATTTCAATAAGTCACCAATGTTAAATATCACAAATGTGTTGATAACAAAATGGAAATAGTCTATGATCAGAGAGCGCTTGAAACTCATATGCAGTATAGGGAATAATGTCGATGATATCGTTCTTCTGTTTTGATTGATGTAGCTTCTTTTCGCTAATTTAGTTGTTTATGAGCTATCCACAGAGTAGAAGGTGCAACCACTCTTTTCAAAATGGCAAACTTTTACATATCTGCTTGTCAGTAGGCATTAGGGATAGTGTCCAATAAATATTTTTATCTCATTCGTGATCTACATTGGTGACTTTCGGAAACCCATACCCAATAAGACCAACAGCTTTCTCAGGATGACTGTACACCTATCATGTTTAGGTTGTTTTGTAAGTCTAGATATCTTTACATGAGATGCACAGTAAATCCGCGTTAAAGCTTATGAACGCCCCAATGTTAAACACCCATCCCCTTAAACGTCAGAACGAATTGCTTGCCCGATATTCCGTATGACTTTATTGATCACTTTTCATTTAAGTAAAAAATTCTTGGGTAATTTCCCTTACAGTCTTTGCAAACTTCCAAACAAATAAATAGGATTTTTTCTATAGTCAGACATCTCGGTGAAAATAACATTTCATCAAGTGCCAGCTAAACACTCAAAAGGCCACGGAACACGTTTATGGATTAGATACAATTAAAGTCCATATTTGTCAACTGCAAACCATGTTGTGATATTCAAAAATACTTTATACCTCCAAGTTTTCCACCTCCCTTCAGTCTACAGAAAGTATATACTGCCTTGATAAGATGGAACATTATGTTTCGGCACTCACTGCCGTTCGCTGGAAGCAGTAAGGTTACCTGTACTCTTCAAAATAAATTTGTCCGTTTTCCTGGGCCTCCCATACGCCAAGACGATTGGCGTGTTTGTGCTTTCCCTTCAAAACTGTGTAAC
Organism: Opisthorchis felineus; assembly: GCA_004794785.1. Classification (NCBI taxonomy): domain Eukaryota; kingdom Metazoa; phylum Platyhelminthes; class Trematoda; order Opisthorchiida; family Opisthorchiidae; genus Opisthorchis; species Opisthorchis felineus. The sequence continues at coordinate 761,505 of SJOL01000240.1, forward strand.
CTTTAATTAGTGCCCGCTTTGGAGAACAAGTTGCTTATTTAATGAGACAAAGTGCTTTCATGGATAGAGGGATATGACAATTACCGTCAAAGCAGAGAAACTAACCTTCATTTGATACATTTTATCAGCTCTCTCAGCATACCACTGCCTCCATCAGTGTATGTAGCCATTCTTTTTGTCGAACAATGGATACCTTTAAGGTATGCTCGCATTGGTTATCGTTCTAAATCTACATCGCCTGTGACAGACTCATCAAGAATATTGAAAGTTAACCAAATTGGCTCTCCCCGACTTCCATAGTCAGAAGGTAACTTTGCCTTTGACCAGACCAAGTACTCAGATGTATGGTTTCGTCAACAACGGTTAAACGGTGGCAGTAGAGATCGAGCTTGATCCGATCCAGCCTTGTATTAGCACCCTGCAGTTTACAGGTGTGGAGCGCGTTCTCACCTTTTCGGCATGATAGCTTGGGTTATTGGGTCTGCGTGGCCTGATCAGAGAAAAGCTTTGTTGTTCGCCTAGTCCATATGAATACGCGAATATCCCAGGGGCTATTTGATCCCCAGTGCATTAGAGACAGTCAGCTACCCTTACATTACCATATCCATGGACAAGTTAATGACAAACGGAACAAGCGAACCGGATGAAATAACACCACATGATTTGGTGAATTGAGACACGAACCTATACAATAACTCGGCTAGCGGAGTTAACTGTGCGGCATAAAAAAGGTCACCGCACAGCTGGATAATCAGCGTCCAGTTTTCTGCTCGGCGTGCACCGAGCCTAAAGCAACCACGAAGGCGTTTCCACAGGAGTTCGCCCACATGACTAATAATGTTAATTTTCCTGCTTGATGGATCGGGCTGGACATATTTCGATTGAGGGTAGCTTTCTAAGGTGCCTTGGCAAATGTGACTAAAGGTAAGCACAAGTTACCTCGTCTAGCGACATATACCTCAGTGACAGGCAGCCGAACAGCCTACGGAAGACCGCTTGCCATTATTCAGTCAGGCAAATTCAGACAATTCAAATCTGGGATTGCGTTTGTCCTGCAAGTCAGATTTGCCACGAACTACTGCTTTAGGCTCATCATAAGCTGTGAAAACGGAGGCTCGCTCTAGTGAGGTTAGGGTACACGACTGAGACTTCAGATCCTGCAGGCTCATAATACACGGACTCAAAATTAAACAGCTGACCAGACTGTATTCAAGTCAGAGATTGATTATTCTAGATCCCGGAGACTGCGCAATTTTCATGAAAACAAAACCGGGCGAAACAGGTAACGGAATCCATTTTTTAAATCATCAGAGCGGGTTTATCCACGTGGCGTTTGATTTATTCATAATTGCAAAAGTGTTCTTCTATCAGCCTTTTTTTATTGCTGACTCATAACTTCCCAGAAGGAAGTTTCACTCATTTTATGAACTCATTCTTCCTTCGAGTTACTTACAAATTGATCGTAATGAAGGGAGATTTTGTGGGTTTGATTAACCTTTCACAAACCATCAAAAACCAACTCGGAGGTTTCCTGATGTGCAAGTCTTACACACCCTCCGGGTCAGCTACCTGAATGAATTATGTTGACGCTGTAATGACACAACGATGAAGTGGATCGATCCCAATCGTTTTACGATACACAATTCGTGAAAGGCATGTGTCGTCAGGTGAGTTAAATATACGCCAAGGATTGATTCCCTAGCTCGTACATGGAGCTCACCGCGGGATGGACTGAACCAGAAAGACCCATGATTTACTGTAAATCCATACAGTCAGATGTGCTGATAAGGATACCGTCAAAATGTATGCAGTAAAACCACATAGCTCAGTGGTGTTTTGCAACACTGTGCGTTCTAGTTTGGGTAAAAAGACGTCCGCGAGTAGTGGACCAATGGACAGACACATCGCCACACCACCCATCTGTCTATAGCGTCCGCCATCAAACAGGAATTAGGTTCTATAGAACAGCCGAGGGACAGACCTGTCAGATCATCAACCCGGATTGCCATTTATGTGTTGTGCTCACGCGAAATTCACAGAAACAACTCACTGCTTCTGATTGCGGAAATTTTGCGAACAAGGTTAGAATATCAAGTAGAAGCAATCTACATTAATTTTGCCTACAAAACGATAAGTGTCATGTGGACTTTGAATTGATATCTTTACTAAAGAGTTTTTTGAGAGCGCTTACGCAACCAACTGATAGGTGGAAACCCACGTTGGTAGTATCGGTCTTACAGTGGACCCTGGTTTCTGAACATTTGGTAGGCAGTAAAGTCAAGGAAGCTTGTTCTCACGAATATTGGATTATCACACTGTATCATTGTAAGGTTACCTTGGTCTGTTAACCCTTTGAGATGTTCTACACGTCCTATCCCACTTTTTATGTCGCATCCTTCTCCTCATACATCTTTTGAAACTTGATGACACCACCTAGCAGCCACATTATCCAAACTTTAGTCACTATATGGACACTCGAGCCTTTGCCTGAAATGGGCGTAACAATTGATAATGTTTTGTTCAGTGCTTTTTGACGCCAATCCTATTAGGGATCCAACATGTAACCTACTGTAGCGCAGAAACTTGGAAAAAACTGTAACATATTTAGATTTGAACTGCTCTTGACCATCTACTGAACTAGGCTCCACACTCTGCGTCCGCTTAAACAGGTCTTCGAATTGGGTCCCCAAGTCCATTTGACTTACTGAATTACATCCATCACAAACTTTAACTCCTGATAACAACACTTTGTGTTTGGGTAGTCGTACATATACTCCTCTCGTTTCACCTGAAGTATCGCTTCCGGAGCATTAGTGATCACTGGAAACAACGGCAAGTCTGTGCCTCCAAGTGCCTAACGTCAACGGTGGAACTAACACAGTCAATGAAGTGGTCAAATAGGTGACCTGGCAAACTGTCCACAGCTTCAAGGCGTTAAAAAAGACGGCCTCCAAAAGTGCTGACTTTTCCAAAATTGTCTTTATCCCATTTCTAGCATGTCGCTTGAGCCTCTGCGTCGTGGCGTTGGCGTTGGCCCCATGCCTTCTAAAACCACCAGATGATTCGAGAAAAACATGTCAGTGTGTTATGTGGACTGAGGGTTGACTGTTTACTGTCCATAGTTTTGTGAAACCCAACAAAAATTATCGCACGCCAAACTGACAGCTTATTGAGGGCCTATTAGACCACTTCATATTTGCAAACACAATGCAATAATCGCAAAAATTCAGAGCCTTTCGACATCGGAACAGAAAGACAAGGACAGTTTCCAAATACAGTCACAATTTATTAGTCTGTACGAGTGCTGGTTTTAGCCCTGTTTAGAATACACTAACCAAGTCCCAGTAGACTTTTCGACAAACGGCAACCAGACAGTGGGCTATATCTTCGAAACTGAGAAGCAAATATGAATAAAATAACACACAGGAAGGGGAAAAATTGTGTAAAATACACATTTACACTCGGACGGGAGAAATATTCCGCCTAAAGAGGTCCTATGATTACTAACATTGTAAATGATTTTGGGAAAGAAGTAGCTATCAACTCAGAGATGACGCTGCCTTGAAATTGCAGATTTCTAGAACAGTGTGTCTTCATTCGGATAATTTGATTAAGTATACTCGGGCCAGCAGTTTACATTTACAGCTTTATGAAAATGAGTAAATTGGCCTGGTGTACTTAACTGTAACAATCTGCTTGTCAAAAATGCGACATGGCCCATTCAGCAGCTTTTCTAGAGGCCATGGATTTATTTGCCCTAACTTTTTATCTATAGCCATGGAGAGCATAATTAGTTGTAAACTGTACAACGATGTTGTATTATACTCAGTGAAGGCAATCTGTGATTACTGGCCAAGCCGATCGTTGGTCTCCTTTCGGGCAGACTGTCATATTTTGTTCAAAATCCAAAGAAACATGCTTAGTATGTACCCATCACTCAAGGAGGTCCAATACGGCCCTGGTGACTGGAGCTAACAGCAGCATGTCTTCGATTTTCAATGAATACTAGAGCATTAGCTAAGTAAAAATAGAAGGAGAAAACATAAATTAAGACTGTTGCTTGTGCTGTCGTTCTCACGTGACTGCTTAAAATAAGTGTTCTCGAGGGAGTTATTTCCATATTGCTATCACCTACTAAGTCCACTCCGTCACATCTGTTGTTAACTAACTCCACTAATGCTTGTACTGAGGTTGGTGGTTTTTCCAGCATTTCATCAATGCATCCCGAGAACAGAGTCTTGCAAAGCCGACTGAAAACTGCTTCACAAATGACATGCATTTCATGATCGTGAGCAAACCTCTTGCCTCCGTTGTGGACTGTTACCAATGTCCGTATTTTTCTCCCCATCGTCAGAAGGAGAATTGCCCCCCCCCTAATCATCTCAGCAAATGCATGTACGCGGGTAGTGTTGAGAATGAATGAAATTGCTTCCTCCTAGCTATTTCATGTATAGGTCTGCTATTGCCTGTATAATCTGTTTTATCTTTTTGTCCTCCTGTCGATAAGGGTTTAAGAAATTTAGTGCCTTTTTGATGAGTTTTTAGTAAGCCATTAAGCTCGCTGATCCTAATAAATACTGAAGCCTCATTTGTCAATCACAGTTGGCAAGGCTTTATCCCACTGTGCTATTTAAATGTGCCGACACACCAGAATAGCTGTATGAAATCAATCCATAAGAAAGCCACCCTGTTACTAAAGGGAGTTTGACAACCAGCAGCGTAAATGGCATGGAGGACAATGAGCCTGTCGTACCACAACGGACTCACGGACTTAAAGCTACTCTCTCTAGAACAGTCATGTTTTTAAGAGAATTAGTTTTTTTTATTGTTTTCCTATTTACTCCTGCTTATTGGCTATTTACTCTGCTTGATATGGGAACACTCATTCAAAATTGAACAGATGTACTCACCGTCTTTTTCTGTCTGAAATAATAGCAATATCTGGAAATATTTTTATCCACTAGAAGGTTACTACTTGAATTAAACTACGTAAACCAGTAACCAAAGTAAAGTCTGAAAGAGACTTCAAGGATCAGGTGTTCAGAGGATGAGGACGGCTCTTTTATGGCTAATCTAAAGACGCGTGTGTGTTGTGTTTGGTAGTGCTTCTATGCAACCAACTTTTGGCTCGTTGGTCGGAAATACGTCGGTGGGAATTTCGCGGAATACCCCTTGGTTTTGGTTTCGGTTTCGGTTTCGCTGATGAACGTGTGTATGACTTCTAAGCACCAATAATGGGTAACAATATGCCAACTAGTTCCCTGTTTTTAAAAATATATATGTCTGCATTTTGTCTGATAGCTGATTTTTGCTGCCGGGTACTGAATTCCGCATTTTTATCGTTGCTTACTGTGCTGCGCATGCTGAGTACAGACGTCGCGATTTTCTTGTTCAGGTGCATCAGTAGAAAGGACCTTCTGGTCACTCTTTTTGCTCCAGTGCCTCTGTTCTTTCATCTTTGCTACCGAAAATTATATTACTTATTGTTTACTGTTAGTTATGCCCGATTTCCACGCTGACGCACTCCCCATCTAGTCCTTCAGGAAAGCCATGACTGGAATAACTTTCAGTGCAAAAGGGGGCTCCTTGGCCACACAATCTTCTTAGCTGCAAAACCTTTGGGAGTGGAATAAAAATGTTTACGCCAAAACGTTGCATTTGGCTGCGTATGTGTTTAAATCAAAAACCACCCTAATCATATTTTCGCAGCTCACCAAATCTCATTGTCCACTGAAGCAATCATACCTCTTGCGCATAAATTCTGGTGGAATATCTTCTTAGCATCACTTGGACCCGGGATGCCTAGATGGGGCTTGAAAGTTTGGACTGTTATTGTGAACTCAATTGCCTGTCTGTTTTAGTCCATCAGGGGCACGTCGTAGCTTTTGAAAATTCAATTCCATTGTGCGAATACTGAGCGCCGTGCAAAAGTCGGAGGTACTCCAAGTGTCAGCGTCGTTAAACTCAGAGCAGCCTCTGACCGAGCCAGTTAAGCAAATGTCACATTTAGCCTTAGGAAGCCTCCAACTATAACCCCCCAGGCGTGTCAGAATGTCGACCCAGTATCCAAATTAGATACCCATACTAGACAGCCATCACAGTTAGCGTCTTGCGGTCTGGACTGGGCTGCCAGTATCTTATTGCCATATTGGCCGCATGTCAGGATGGTATAAAAGCCTGTGGGAAGCTACATATTTCTTCGTGCGGTCCGGGTCTCTGAGACGTGATGGTGAACGCGAATGGCAAGTCATCAACCGCATGAAGGCCGGCGCCGATTATGCTGAAGCCAACTACATCCTACTCAGGATTGTTGTCAAGTAAGTTGTTACTGTAGTTAAATGTCTTGTAGGTTCACAGGACGTATCGTTGGATGACCGTCATATAACAAGACAGATGCTCCGGTACTTTCCTGGTCGTGAGTGTGGTTCCTTCAATGAATTTGAGTCCAAACTTTGAGAATTCCAGCGGATAACTGGCTCATGCTATGCCCGCCGGCACAGTTTATCGGCGACGAAGTATGAACAGAATTGCAGTGAAGTGCTTGCACCATCTGTCTGTTATGTGTTCATGGTATACAAATGCGTAAACGCGCTTTTGCACTGGAAAGCTAACAAGCGTGGTCGTCGGTATGTTGATAGTTGTTTGCATAATCATCCAATTCACTTATGTTTATGTACGCGAACTTCGACTGCCGGTCCTACATGCGTGTGGTTCACCGGGACGGTCGCCTTGTAATAGTTTTACAATGCAACGTTCTTAAGATCTGCGAAGACCTGACTGGCAAGTGTACGCTAGCAACCGTCATCTGAATGATGAACAGAAAAGCGTAGTTTTTGGTTTGTTGAGGTCTTTTAAGTCGTCCATAGAAATCCGTTACTATGTCCGGACAAGCTATGGGATAGACTTGACTGGTGATGGTGTCCGGGTCCTGCGCGATGAACTGCGCCGCTTGGACAATCCTGTTTATGATCTGCTGGGGCCTAGCGTACATCTGGACCCACGTCTGTATCTGTTTGTGATGATAGAAGTTTGAATGTTTTGTCGTTTACTTTCGTGCGCCTGCGTTGTTTGTTTGCAAAGTACGGTGAAGTTGTTCAGGCAGACTCAACATATCAGTGTAAAAGAGGTGGCTGCCACCAGTGGCATGTGGTAATCACCGATTGCAATGATGTTGATCCTTTTGCTGAGAAGGATTCACCGTCAATACCAACCAGGGTTTGGGCGGTCACTGAAAAACCGGCACGCGTAATAATACGGGTTCCCGTACCTAATGAATACAAAACGCGTTTTGGAAGGCCTTCGAAGTGTGCACTTTGGGTCGCAGATCTAATTACATGTATCCAATTCGTGTCTATCATCCGATGGACAATTTAAATACCATTGATCGACGCTGACTGAAAACAGATAAAACAGCGGCAATGACAGCTAACTTTGTGTTATTCAGATTAGTCACCTTTTTATTAGCAAATTCCGCACAAACCTCACCGTCTATTTGTGAAATAATAATATTTACGACCAAGAAGGACGACCATATTTACCAAAAGTATGCTATGTTAAACGACTGTTAATAGAATATTCTCCGTAAGAATTACATTTAGAAATTTGTTCACACTAAATTTTAATCACTTACAACCTCCAGATAATTCTCTGCTACGTTCAAAAGGGTCAATCATGAACCCCCATTCAGCCATGCTCCCATCTTTGGATGTTACCGCCATTGAGATCTCAGCCAATCAGAATGGGGATGGCGCCGCAAGACGCGTGATCGTGACAGACATACAAGCAAGAAGACAAGCGTGTCGAAAATGAGCAGATCGTTCTGGTTGGCTGGGAAATGAGCCAGATCTCTACGACGAAATTCACAATGACAGTATAAACCAAATTCTTCAAAACTTACCCAAGAAGACCCGGATTTCCCCTAATTGCTTAGGAGGCTGGCGAAGAGCGAGAAACTTTGGGGTTAATCAACCATGAAATCTAATCGTGCTTGGTAAGATTCTCGCAATACTAATGAAACGTCTGTCTGGGGGACTGCATGCAAGTGATTCTTCTGGCGTAGCGTAAGTGCAGAAGCACCCCGATCTTATGTATTTCAGTTTATAGCTATATTTATTTTTCATTTCCTTATTGGCTAAATGGACGACCACATGCGATTCGTCCACTGATCAGCACAACCTCCGATCCCGGTTAATGAAATGACAAACAGTGGCAATAATTATTGTATTGGGAAGTTATGAACGCAAGTTCGTTCTACAAAACGCGCAACACAATGGCGAACCGGTCCTCCAAATATCTGCGGACTCTGAGTGTCCAAACGAATTTATCACTATCCAGCCTAGTCAACCTGGCCCACTTCAAGGGTCGACCAAATGTCCTGTTAATACCTTGTTCAGCGAAGGAAAGCAGCGTCAGGACATCGTTTGACCAGCACTTTATAAAGCAAGACATAAAGCAGGCTAGTTGTATGGTGCACATAGTTGCTGATAGGAATAACCCTATCATCAAAAAAATTGCAGGCTGCATTAAGCATCTTAGCCAGTTTTTTATTAAGCACCCAAATTAGTGCAAAACAGAAAGTTCACTTAAGGCCTGCCAAGTTTGCTTTATGATCGATTAAGTTCTCTACCAGTGGAACCGGCAGGGACAAGCCACCAGCCTAGCTGGCCTAGTGGCTTACAGGACGTAACGGAAGCAAGAGATTCCAACTGACAGCAAAATTCATGGCCAAGTTGGGTAGCGGCGAAGCAACAGCGAACTTGCAGCCCCCTGAGACGATGCCAACGATCCTATACCTGCAGTATTGTTCGGGCCGTCCAAGCAACACTCAATCGCGCACTACGTATTTTTGTATTAGTTCTGTGCAAGAAGTTCACACCAAGCTACCCCAAGTAAAACTGAAGACATATCTTCGATCTTAATTCACTCTTGGACTTCAAGTCAAAAGATTGTCATAGACCATGTATGTCAACGTCTGCACGGAAGTCACTCAATAAAAACGGGCTTGGTCACATGCTTACCATGAAAATCGAGGTTTTGGAAATCAAGAATCGAACAACTTTGCTCAAGACCAAATGTAGCGCACGAGAATACACCGTTTCAAGCAACCTGGAAAGATATAGGACCGGGATGGAAGCCATCAGGCTGTGCTATCTTTTGCACGATTTTCTCCGGTTTTGAAGGGAGATGGTGGACGACTTATTCTAATGGCCCTCTGGAGCCTGGATCCAGGAAGCCTGGTAAAAGACCCGATAATGATGTCTGGTACATTCTCACTTGTTTCAGCACAGCAATTGATCAGGTGACAAAATATGATATCATGTGAGGCAGAAATCTTTAACCGAATTTATTTCAGCACCCACAGTGCATGCATTCAAGGAAACTTAAACAAGCTGTCCTTTTGGAGGGGATTAAGGCCCGAAAAGTTTGAGGACGCTGTGAAAGTAGGTTGATCAAGTCCAGGTGGTCAGTATTCACGTCCCATTTTTACAGTGCGTAAACACAAATTAGGCAAACACGGCCTGGTTTGCCAAACTTTTGCTATTTGGAATATAATGGAAGAGGTTGCCAAAAAATGCAGTAGATTCAGATAGGGGCATCAGAGGATCACGCAATCAACAAACCTAAATCACTCGCTAGTAATCCATTTGTTGCCAAGGCACGCTGAACCAAAGGCATAGATGCTGGACACACTCCTTATGCCATCTTTGTTGACTTTTGTAAAGCATCTGGCTAGGTTGTACAGCAACAGCATCTACTGCGGTCGCCCTAATGTAGCACTGTAGATCAAACTCATAGATATCTGCGGGACTTTAAACGCGCAACGCAAACTCAAAAATGTCTAGGTCATTTGACTGCGTTCTCACTGGCTTCAGAGACAAAGTCTGGGACAGAAGGTAGGGTGATATAAAACGGCATTTAGGACAGCGCAGAAAAGGATGTGTAATCTGGCCGACACATTCAGACTTATATGAGGACTCACGCCGTATTCTTGTTTAGTTCTCGTTCAACTTGAAAAAGACTGAAGCTTACTGAAAATAAGACGACAATAATTTTTCAACAAGTGGGATAATACTTGAACTAAAAACCGGATAGCGCGGCAAATGCTAACAGAGCAATTCATTTCCCTTTTGAGCATTGTGACGACACTGTAGTCTTCGAAATCACAGTGCATGGCTGCTGGTTGGCTCAGGCAAATCATTACAGGGGGTTTCTCTTTAATCAGCGCTATCTCCAACTGCAAAGGAGCTGGAGCAAGTCCTCTTGGAGAGTCTGTTTATTTCATGAGCACCTCCCTAAACGTAGGACAACAGTTGCACCAACATGGCAACATACGACCGATTAAGCCTCTGCATTTTTTTATTAAAATAACCGAAACTGATGGTAGCTGTAAAATCACCCACCTGGACATCATCCCTATCTTCAAATCCTAGCTGCGACCAGGGGCCAAAGCTCAGGAACTTCAGAAGCCTAATGTGGAGGGTACCGACCTGACAGATCAGCTGGGACGCTAGCTGGGTTCAAAATTTCTGTTCATAATTTTAGAATATCATATAGCTTGCATACAAACAGACCCGATGCCGCACAAAAGAAAGGATGGGAACTATTTGTAAAACCTGTGTTTCAACTGAGAGGGCTTGGCATGCACGTTTGCCACTGCTCCCCGAAAAGTTGCACAGCTCTACTTATTCACCCCCCGTTTCCCTTGGCATCGAACTTCCACATAAAGACTCGGTGACCCAAACAATTTCTTTGTTTATATGTGCTCGTTTTTGCTGCATTGTTGGACTGTGTGGCTGTCTTCTGTTTTGTCAGCGCCACGTATTTTTGTATTTTTGCCTGTTTGTTAATGGAGTCACATCCCCAGCTTTTCTCCACAATAAAACAACATTAAGCATAGTCCGCTAAGTGCCTTCTGTCGTTAGTAATGATTTGGTCATCTTAATTATTCCCACTGCACGCTAACTCAAATCTGTACCACTCGATCCCTACCACAGAAAGATCGTGGTTGGCCCCTTGGAAAACCTTTCACGTTTTGGGCTCCAAAAAACAGTGTGTGCCCCAATGCTCACTCAGGTTAAGTTCGGACGCTGATTCGAGTGGTATTCCACATTATTCCCAGAACTTCATAAGTGTGTACCCTCTATCACTCGCCTAAGCCAAAGCGCACAAAAGCACACTTACATGGCTGCATCGCACAATCAGCCAAGCTCTAAAGCGTGGTATTTCTACTCCACCTGATGTATCAACCAGTGGATAGTCGCTCCACTAGGCTTGATTGACTAAGTGTGAATAGAGTTTTCGTAAGTAGTTTTCTCGTGCCTTGTCTTAGCGACGCGATAATCTTCGTCGCAGGAGCAACTCACCCTTAGCAAACCGTGTGATCTCTGTGGCTTCTTTTCAAAAAAGGCTGGTCAAAGAAATGGAAATTATTCACACCCAAATCTCTTAAAAAACGTTGAACCATAACGGCCAGTTGGACCCACACATGAGCACACTTCGCCCGAGAAACCCGAGTTAGTTATTAGTCGCATGTGAGATTGTGGTCACTAAACCCTTAAATTCAGGCTCAGCAAAGGCGAATTCCTTAATGACCTAGTTGGAGGAGTGCAGAACATCGATCCAGCAGGAATTTCTAGAAGATTATTGGGCACCTTAAGAAAACGTTTGTGACCAAAGTGATGGATTTTTCAGCCTTCTTTATGAAAATTGAATGATGCCTAAAAGTATTTCAGCACCATCTCCAGAGGAACAATTCCGACAACCCAGTTGCAATGGGTCTATGTGGTTGTTTTACTGCGCGTTGCAACCTCTGGGCAAGCGCTCAAAAAGTTGCATATTACTACTCACATTTTGTACACCTTGCTCAAGTTGACCTACACAGGGTCATTTCTAAAACCGAACCGACAAAACTAACACTTTATTCCATCAAATCATGGGACGGAGACAATGAACAATGTCTCCACCAGTTTCGGTGGTAATCAAGTTGTCGAAACCAAGAGTATGGGCTACATCTCCTTTGTCGGATGCTATAAGCTATCGTTGGTATCCTCGATTCTATGGTACTAGCATGGGAGCAGGTGACAAGGACCTACTTGTTTACTTCACATTGATCTTAGCTATTAAAACCCGTGAGCTAAGCTTTGCTGATATCCTCATCGTTTGTAGGCGCTTCCGATCTTAGTCGAAATTTTCCATGTACCTCGCGGTGTGGTTGGCTAAGTAACCAGTAAATAGTTTGCATCCTCCAAAGACCGGAGGGAGGTGGAAGGCTTGCCGACGAGACAGCAATACTTGAGAAAGTACGAAGAAATGTTTTAAAAAATATACACTTCAAGCGTGGGAACTGCCTTTTGTGTGATATCTGTGGGATGGGAACCGTACGTTGATTGAATAAGTTACGGAACAGGCAATCAAGGTTTGTTAGCGAGTAAACCTTCGGCAAACTCACCCCTTACCACTAAACATGTTGCCGGCTGCAATAAATTCTGTGCAACATAATAGTTAACTGCCAGATTATAAGTTACTCCACAACGTGAGACGCGCTGTCATACACGTCGGACCTTTGGCACTTCCACGGAACTATTTCTTTGTTGTGTTTTTACCGCGCACCCCTCCCATGCTTTATGTTTTTGCTCTTATTTTGAATTAATCCTTTGTGCAGTCGATGCTCACAAAAACTAACAGCGCTAGTTCTTCCACATCATTTTGCCATGACTGAAATCAGCGACAGACACATCTGTTTAATTATTCCAAGTTTTGTTTAGCCTCAATTTTGCCGGCAAAGCACGTTGGTATGTTTACTTTAGCGATCGATGCAGATTGCCAGCTTTCCACTTCACTACCAGGGTAGTAATGTCCCCGCTTGTTTTCACTTAGCATTCCTGTAACACCACTAGTAGGTTTTCACGCACCCTGTTCTCAAACCTGACTCATTAGTCGTTGCAGAAGCCGTAGGAATTGCCGGGCCTTTGACTCTGCGTAAATAATTGATACTTGCACGACTGTATCCACCTTTATCAAATTTTACTAAGATCAGAGCCAACGGTGGTGCCATTATTCTTTTTTACTCGGTTTATCCTTCCTGAAATAGGATAGAAAATGACACCGTTTCTGACAATCGAAGATCCCATGCCAGTGTCATCTGTCCAACAACAGCATAACAATCATTACCTCACCGGCTGTCATGTAAAAGAACGCCGGTTGTTAAGATCGGCGACTAATTTTTGAGGCTTCGGTTGTCTACTTGCTCCAAATTGTATTAAGACGTTCGTTCTAGAGAATTCATTGTCAACCAGTTGTACATAGCATCGTCTGTGTTATTCGTTTTAAGTGCATAAGTCCATGTCCCACACCCCTGCACCATAACATCCCGTAACCAGCCCATCAAAAACGATGTGCGCAATGTCCAACTCAGGTGATTTCTAGCCAACGTAGGTGTTTATTCCATGTTCCGTTATGGACCATCAAGCCGAAGTGTATGCATCTGTCCTTGGACAATGTTGTCCCCGCTGTACGCAGACCGTCCGAGCCAACGCAGGTGGAAAGGTAGTTCTTCCATCATTATTATCCGTTGTATTGACTTTTATCCTGCACTTCATAAACTCTAGCTTCCATGTATCACTAGCAGCGTTCCGTAGGGACCGCAGCACCCCCCTAGGGAGTCACCGTTCCAACTCCTGACGGACCTTTGGGGGCGTCCGATTCGCCACAGTCCAGATAGCCCCAATTCGCTGGAATTTGCTGAAACATTAAGAACAGCACTTCTATAATATCTTACATATGTCTGTTTTTAAGTTCGTTCATGAAAACTTTTTCCAAGCACAAATCAACGCCGTTTCGCGGCGTTGGCATGAATGCGCTAGCAATTCCACGCATTGTAGTTTGATGCGCACACAACCTATGAGAGAAGAAACTTTAAACAGCTGCTTTATGTCGAAAAACCCACCTTTTGTGTTACCTTATGCTACTGAACGCTTTTCTCAACCGAATCT
>SJOL01000240.1:776484-787960 GCA_004794785.1 Opisthorchis felineus
GCGTCGCTGATTACGATGCCCTACCTGCATGCCTTCCTTCCAAAGACCTTCCCTGCCATGCCATGGTTGTAGCATGCACCCCAGAAAATCCCCTGATGAAACCAAAGCATCAATATTAGCAGAGTAAAAGATGCGGTCCCATATAAGTTAACAGAGACATGCAATACGCACGCACTGTAAAGCTTCTAAAGCATGTGATATCAGAAAACGACCCATATCCACAGTGGGCGAGTTACCGTTCACCGTAGCCCCTAACCGATCACTTGTCTTATCCTGAAGCTCTCTCACCAACCTTCTCAAACAGCGTTACTGAAGCATTCTAGAAACTGTCTTTCTAGCCCATCTTTGCGTAGGCGCGCTCCAATAAATGGAAATCCTACCTCCCCTAATGCCTGCCAGCTAACCGTCTAGTGACGTGAGCTACTTACGAAAGCACGTAAGCTTCACCGGCGATTTTGTGAACCATTTATTCATCTCATCTGGCATCATGGGCGATTGCACAACCAGCTAAGAACTTGGTGGCGCACCACTCAACTAGTGCACGTTCCTCAAATTTACATGGGATTGCCCCGCCTGCAAAGACCACATATCGCCATTCCCTACTTCCTCTACCTGGATGTCGATTGTCGTTTTTCAAATCGGGTGGTCTTGCCTCACTACTGTACTTGGAAATTGTCACCGCTGCTAGCTGCCTGTTGTTTCGGGCCACAGTCTAACTTCTACCCTAGCGCACTTAGGAGAATTTTTGAGCCCTTCTCCACTTTGCGTTCCCAATACAAACATGGCTCTCTTTTTACCCTATCTGAAAAACGGCGCTGAACCATGCTGCGCCCCTGACGAACTTCCGATGTTCCATAATTTGTCGTGATTCCTTAGCCAATCCATACAACCCTAACAGCCCTAGCTTACTCATCCAAGACTTTTATGCACAGGACTGTCCTTAAACCCAAGTACGATGTTGCGATGACCGTAGTTCGTAGTTCACCATATCAGTGCGCCCACAAGACCGTCTCAACCTGCTGAATTTGTGCCAAAACTCCAACGTACTGGTCACCGTAGTGTACTGTCTGAGCGATCTGTCCGTAAACCTCATGGTTGTTCTCATGGCACCAACAAGGAGGTATTATACCGGTCAAGATAGAAATTCGCCCAGGGGCGACACAGCGTGCGCTAACTATCATAGGCAACCCAGTCCAACATTTTGAGCTTGCATGGACGAAAATGGCGCAATTATTGCTCCTGAACCTTTTCAAAATCTTTTTAACTCTAATGCAGGTTTTTATGGTAGCTGGACTGACGGCTCTGGACCAAAGGTCTGGTTGCGCTCACGCACCGCGACTAGCTCTAAGACGGTTGGGATATAGGTGCCTTTAAATGGTCCTCCTGTAGCAGCAACGCTCCTAGCAACGAAAATTTCCTCTGTTTTTAGTAACGCCTGTAGGATATTTTCATCCTTTGGTGCAAGTGATCGTGTTCTGGACGTAAGCCTCTAGTTAGGAAGTCGATTTTGAACATCTGTGCCTTCTCCGATGAACTGAAATTTCTACCGCTTGGTTTCAAGTAGTCGCGCAGTTTTTGGACAGATAAACTCAAGCCACGTTTCTAGCGGTTTTCTGGGCACCGTCTTGCATGACGTTCTTTAGCCGTATATGGCATGGTCCTCGAAGGTAATGAAACAGAAGAAATAGTTTATGTTTCTTTCTGTCCTCCATAGCCTATGGCCTAGATTACATGCAGTTACATCTGAGCCGCCCAACCATATCGCTTTCAACTGTGTAATAAGACAGTGCTGGCAAGTTGGATTTCACCTCACAAGATTCTCAAGCATATGGTTCTTAACCTGTGAATCATTGTCGGTTAGCACACTCTTTGAAGTAGACGTGGTAGTAGTAGACATGGTGTCACCACGTAACCATGCTTTCAACTCTCTCGTATGGTGCAGACGACTACGGGTGCGCACCTTTCATACAACCATCTAAACCTTGATGGGCCCATTATCTCGAGGGCCTTGAGGGCCTTTGAATGTTTTCACAATGGCACCTTGGCTGCTGGTTGCCACTAGTGACAATGGCATCCCACTGTGCACTGACTGTATCTCCTTGTATGGTGACCAAAGGTTTGCAAGTCATTTGCCACACTCGGCGGACAGATGAACAGAAAGTTGATAAAAAATCGGTAAATTTATTTGAGTTACAATATTTGGGCAGGTTACCAAGTGGGCCTATTTTAATTAAAATGGACAGTAGCACGTCTATATCCCCGAAAATACGGTGACAACACTGGGAAAAATAGATCAGGTAGTATTGAGTTTCAGGAAACGAGAAATTAGCCGCCGTATCCTCAGTAGAACTTAAGCGTTCCTCAATACTTGTCTTACCGTATTGCATGGTCAGACTGCCCACATCAAACGCGTAACATAAATGTCAAGCTTGTTGTTTCGCCTGTTTTAACCAGCCTATAATTTCAGCGTACAGCATAACCGTCGACGTGGAAGCGCCTAGAAGAAATCAGCAATCACCTACTCGGATAATCAAATACATCCCACCTCATTTTATCTTGCTGCCCTCAATGTAAACGCAAAACCCTACATTTTTATATCTTTAAGGCAGAAGAAAAATAATGGGGCCGTGGACACGCGCAATTTGGCTGTCCACGGAAATGACACCAGGCGCCGCACAATGCAGGGATATGGAGCGCGCTTCAAATTTAAAAACGGTTAAAACGGGAAAGCGTGCCATGTGAGGTGCAGTAACGTTTGACGTGGATACAAAAACGAGCGTTTAACACCAGTTACTCTCATAACTAAGTGATTCTCATGTTTGCGAAACGTACGAAGTCGAAGCGTATCGCACCTGCTGCCCCCAAATCATTTAGTTCCACCGTTGGCTCTGGCATCGCTATACCCACCAGTCCAGTAGATTAATGCAGGCTTGCATGCTAAATTTCGGGAACACGTGCTTAAAAAGAATGAAGGTCAACACACAAAAAGTGAGGAACACTTTATAGTGGAATGTGCAAAAGACATCCGAAAAACATAAATAAATATGTAAACATAATCTATGCACCTTCACTCCTTTGCGGCATTCTCATTTTCCGGGCATGAGTGGCTTCGGTCGTTATACCCCCATCAAACTGCTGTTTGGTCTCGTAGGTGTCAAGCAATCCCTGTCGTGACAAATTCACATGGTTGTTTACCTGCCGGAAGTGTGACACGGAATCAACTATGAATGCTTAAATCCGTAGCGGCTCGCGCCCACTCTGACAACTCCCTTGATCAGAGATTTTGCCTTGGAGTTCGTGTAAAAGTTTGGCATATTATTGCGCCTGACGCAAAATCATCGCGTTTGATTTGTGCGCTGAATCACAGCGGAGCCTTTTTAGACAACCCCTTTTCACGACGTAGATGCCGCTCAGTATTCGCACAGTGGAATTGAATTCTCGAATGCTACAATGTTTTCAAGGTCACCCCTTCATAACGAAGAATGTCCATGTATAATGAATCTTTCTGCAAATTATCTGCATGACTGGTTTGTTTAAGTAAGCGATTCTTCAAGGTTACCGAACGCCTACTGTAAAAACGGTGTCTAATGCAACAAGGTTTCGCGAATTGCGGTAAAACGTAAACCGCTTACAATGGACGAAATTTTCAATTAGTTCTGTAACTTGACTAATTCAATGAGCTTTCCAGAAACCACAGGGCCCTAGTGGATGCAAAATATTAGGAGGTTCAGTTCTAATTTTTGCCATTTATACCTGCTTGGACGGTCTAAAAACGAATTCTGCGTTCAAGGACCGCAATAATTGCCATTCCGAGTTACCGCAGAAGACGCATTCATTATTGGAGGATGAATCTCGCGAGGTTGGAAGAGCGTGAGTCATGCGGATTTGATTAACTATGCAAGTCTGCTGTTAAACAACCTAATTCTCCACTGTAACTGGCAAGCATGCCAGGACGACCATGTTGCCGATATTATCGGACGGCTGAACGAACCTAGGTGACGCGCACGACTGGTAGAAGGAGCATGTCCATCCTCCGCCACAGGTGTCGACGGCCTGGAAGCACCTGAGTGTTTGCACCAGGAACTATAATTTAGTCAACGTAGGTTGACCTAACCCTACGAAGCTAAGATAGTGCAATCTTGGGGGTCGCGATCCCAAGTGTCTCAAAATGAGGGGACGTGCATACGTATTCAATGGACGGACAGGTTCAGAACGTAGCCTTTTCCCTCCAGGATTGCCCACCAAATCATGGGTCCGTGTGGCGCAGTAGTTGCAGATCTTGTCGGAATCTGTTTGCTAGCATTATGCTAAACAGAAGACCTACCGTACAGCAAGCCATACGGCGGTATATGTGCCGGCTGTTTGCAGTGTGCGCCTGTGGCCAAACATTCATAGACGTCATATGATACGTAGGTGATTCCTGATAGCTTTTCTAATACAGAAGTAACACTCCATGACGTCGCAGCCAAACGCTACTCTCGCTGCAAACATTTGTGCCGCCAACTCGTCCATGACAAAATTCTTCACTTAATACTGCTCGCTTCTCTTTTCTCTGGATAAGCTGACTAGTTTACACATGGGAGCACACTGTTTGCTTTCCATGAAGGCTTTAAAACCGGACACACGGTACCCATGACATACGTGAACAAATAGGCGTACAGCTTGTTTTTACAAGCCAGATATTGGTCGCCTTGAAAAAACGTACCCAAAACGTTTTGTCGCGTGCGTTCCGTTGACATGTTCTACATCTAAGAAGCGTTAAAACATCTGGATAAGCATGTGTGGCTAGATTGCCTTTCCGCCGACTGCATCACATGCACTCATCCGGTCTTCAGAGGTTCTGCCAAGACCAAAGGCTTACCATTTGCCACAATAAAACCCAACTATGCGTCACTTACGCAACAGATGTGATCGACACTCCCGACGGTAGTTGTATGTCCTGAGTGGTAAGAACCATGCCGAATTCATCCACCACAAACCGCCGTACACCACACGACATCGTTCCCTACTTCATTAGAGTCCTTCAGGTGCTTAACTCTTCTGCAGTTAACCGTCGATTTACCGGAAGCCTATCGTACAAATCTCGGTCACTTTACGATTGTGTTTAAGATAATAATAATAAGTGACCGAGAGATGGTTCCCATGCCTCCTCAAACAAAAACGCACTGGACAGCCGGTGCTTCGCATACTGTTTATTATTAGAAAAGACGCTTAGCTTACTGGCTTCTCCGGATTCCTCGACTTTTTGTTTGTCTTGCAGGCCTGCTGCATTTGTAGTACATCCATTGATGACACAAAACAGCGTTGGTGCTTTGGTTACAAATACCACATAGTTATCCTTCATGTACCCATTTTACGCCATTTCAAACGCCATGGAGGATGAAAAAGCTACAGCTCCCAATTTCTCAACAAACGATTATGAAGCCACTTTTGGGGCCATAGCACAGCAAGTTCAGAGTTCGCCAAAAGTTTGGAAAAGGGATTAGTTAAAATAAATCACAACAAAATGAAGGTAAATCAGGATGATTTTTGGTTAGAGCATACATGCAACTAAATGCAACATTTTGGCGTGAAAAGTTTAATTCCACTCGCAAATGTTTCGCAGATAAGCGCATTGTCCTTCTAAGGGTCAGCGTTGATCTTGTGTTTTATTCATCACTCACACCTAGCCTACCCGTTTTTTCACAGTCCATTCGTCAGTATGCACCTATTGGTATTGACAAAAAACCAGCAACAAAGCCGCTGCAGACCCTCCCTCAACCCGACGTAATTCACCGACGCAATTGAGCAGTAGCTGCAGACGGGCGTCGAAAGCTGGGAAGTACCGCGTCTTACAAAAAGCCATGAAACCTAAAGGTATTGTTTCAAGTTTGCCCTCTTTCCTCTGCCATTTGGCTGGCCCTTGCTTAATTAACCTGATTCCCCAGCTCTATCTCTCCTCGCTCCAAATTTTGGCCTTGCTTATGACTTTCAGGTGAGACCCTCGTATGCAATGCTGATACCTTAGACCGCCCAAAGGTACTCAGACGGGTGATAACGGGTCGCGTGGCGTGATTCTCAGGGATTTTGGAAGTAACACTCGACAGATATGTTTTGAGCTTATTGGGTAGCGTTGGTCAATACCGTGTAGCGGTTTTGCTTTTAAGTGCGAAGCATAGATGAAAAAGCAAAGATTTTTGAGTGGAATAACACGTCTTAAGGAGAAAAACTGCACAAAACACGTCCATGCTAATTTATTTTCCACCCACATCTAACACATAACTAAGTGGAACGTTATTTGACGACCTGACCAAACAAAAATTGCAAAGTTGTCTTCTAATAAAGCGTACCCCTTACCTTTGGAAAACGTCATTTCATGTCTCCGTTGTTTATTAATGAATTCTCCCGGAAGGATCCTTCAGCGTGAATTTGGTCCCCAGTGACTTTATTAAGGAGCGGTTCTTATCGGAGACTATGGCAGCCTAGAGGCAACAGACTACGAATCATAGATATGATCTAACTAAACCAAGTTTGCAAGCAGCAGCTGGTTTGAAGCTCGGTGCTTTTCCATCTTGTTCCAGAGCCTCGAGTAAAAGGCATTTGTAATGTACGACAACCGCTTATAACGCAGCCTTATTAATGCACGGAATTTACTTCGCGTAATACTTTGGAAGATGTATCAAGTCATCTGCATAAATGCAAAAGCCACTTGCACAAATTTTCTGTCAGAAAGTGAGAAAGCGCCCCAACAGAGCTTGATAAATAAACCTCTTTAGCCACTGACCTGGATATTATGTTCCTTACAACTTTCGCCGTGGATGGTAGCGCCCTTTTTTGGTTTCAATATAAAAGTCATAGAAGAGCGTGTATCTGTCCATGGAAAAGTAACAGTCCAGCGTCGACCTATGTGCGGAGTCGGCAGCGTCTTAAGATGTGTGTGTTTATTCAGCAATACTAAGGTGGGAGAAAAAATAACTGTTCTTCTGGACGTTTGCTCACAGTCCAAGGACACAGCTATAACAAAAGTCCGCTGGAACCATTGCAGATGAACAGGTTGATGCAAATTTCACCAAGAAAGTTATATTTCATTTAGAAGTCAAAGATAATGCCGCCTGATATGAAACTTTGACTCTGGGGTTGCATCCGGCTGTACGTAAACACAAAAAAGAAAGATCGAAAGAATTCCGTGCTATGCCAAGACTTCACACTTTGGGATGTGCAAACTTTTAAAATGTACAGATTTAAATCGCATGGCATACCAGCCAGTCTAGTAAAAATCTGGTTGCTGGGGTCTCCCGGTCACCATTTCTGTGAATTGGTCTCCTTCTGCTTCTTTCCGGACGGAATTGAGGTACACATTAAAAGAGCGAGTTTAGCGCCAGGTTTGCATTTTGGGTCCTTCCTATTCACAGACTTCCGAAAAATATACGGTTACTTCCCGTCTTATTGGGAGATGTCCCTTAACTGGTGATATGCGTGTAAAAACTATCCGAACATATAATACCTAAGGGGGATAACCGCCAGTGAAACAAAAGTCGTGCAATTGCCGTTGGCTAATGTCGGCACGAAAGATAAATGCTACTTACTCTCATCACACAAATCGCTTATGACTGATAAGATATGTTGGCGACACAAAGCGTTTTTATCCGCCCGTGTTTCCTGCCCAGAAAGTGAGTTTTATTTGCGTCGATGCCTGAGGAAGACAGCCTGGAGTGGTGTTGGCAGTTTTTGTATCAGTATCCTCGGTCACCAGCAGAAGACATAGTAGACGGAAGGGTTCATGCTAATTTCCCAATGAGCTGGACTATTGTGTCGTGAGGAATGAAGGGATGGTTGCCCGATAAACAGCATTATTTTAAATAGCATGCATCAAACATAGAAAAGCTAGTTACAAAACTGTATCTAGCTAGATATTTCCCCTATTACCACAACAAATTCTTTGTTGATAACTGACGTGATAAGCAAAACCAGACATACATTGCATCTTGCGCATTTTATTCACCTTAGACTGGTAGACCAAGTTTCAGAGTACAAAACAAAATCCTGTGACTCAAAGTCGCGCATTGTGAGCTTCTCTAGGGAAGATGTGCATTCATCATGAATCTACTTAACAGCTGTCAAAAAACTCGGAGCAAAAGTTCCAGTATTCTTCACGTTGCTTTTTGGCTTTTTTGTGTGCAACAATAACGTACACTGAATATGTGTGCATCTACATGTCATGAACTTTCGGGTAGTCTGGTGGTGCATATGTGTCCCTCAGTATTCCATTCAAAAACTTGACTTGGCCTGATCATGGCGGCGCGAACTGTTTATGTTTTTGGTAAAAGCCCGACACAGTAGGTCAAGTCGATATAAAGAGCAATCCACAAACCTTTGCCATTAAATAATGTCGCCCAAGTCCCACATGACGAACTTCGAAGTGGGTTGAAACATACAAAATATTCGAGAAGAGCGGGCAGGGAAATGGGCCAGGTTTTCTTGTTCTCCCATACATCTATGGGCTTGCTCTTCTGAACGCAACCGAAGGTGCAAGTGAAACCGCGGGGATGGATTCAAACCCAAGCCATTATTTGTGCCAAGCGATTCCTAAAGACTTAGGTTCATAACCAAGAATCCTTTGGAAAGATGTGCTCCAAGGAAACGGTTAAGGTTGGTCCGGTTATTGTTGATCAAACAAGCCACAGATGGTTAACGTTGAGCTGACGTCTTATGGAGAAATTAGAACCCACATCCGGGATGTCGCTGCTATTTATATTGTATGGTGAAAGTAAAGAACGTCCATTCAGATTTTGTCGGACGCACAAAAATCTCCCCCAAAAGTTTGGTCCTTTAGTCAGAATTGTTTAGGCCCCACGTGGGCTAGCACTCCATTGAGCTAGGGGTTTTATCCTGTTTTTTGCACGTGGCTTGGCTGCTGTAACCAAAAGCATTAAGGATGATAAGAATTTTGCTAATGCTGATTTTTGGACGTGTACCAAGACTCTATCGAAAAATATTTAGAACCTGCAATGAAAGCCGCCCAGAGGAGGATCCGCGTATTTGAAAAGCTCCAATAATTCCAAAAGCTCTCATTAGCTTGATGGCTTTCGCATAAATCGATCTCAGCTTTGCTTTACACCGCCGCGTCTCCGAAGACAGCGGGGTGGCCTGGTGACGTGAATTCACTTAGTTATGACGAATTACTGT
Organism: Opisthorchis felineus; assembly: GCA_004794785.1. NCBI lineage: Eukaryota > Metazoa > Platyhelminthes > Trematoda > Opisthorchiida > Opisthorchiidae > Opisthorchis > Opisthorchis felineus. The sequence goes on from SJOL01000240.1 coordinate 785,650, forward strand.
AACATCCCGCAAAATTTTCCCTAAGGTCTGAATCCTATCTTTGAACGGCAAAACCCTTTCTTTTGAAAGTAATTACTTGAGAGAACGCGGAAAATTTTGGTGGGTTATTGGGTATCTTTACTTGAAATTTTTGGTGTCCACTTCTCTTGTTATGTTTAAAACTGCAAGTGACGCGTCGCGCATAGATAAGGGATGAGCTTCCGTAGGTCGGAAGAACCTTGTATGGCAAACTAATGAAGTAGATTCAAAATATTCTCGTGAAATGACAAAAACAACATTTGCAAGCTTCAAAATCACAAAAGGTTTAGCTTTTATTAAACTGTTATTCGGATATAGCTCACCAAGAGAAGCGCTTGAGGAGGAAAACGAGCGTGGTCCTTTGTAAAACGGGCGTAAATAAGATGTTGCGTGGAACCCATGAGGAAGGGGTTAGATTTAACTGGATATGCAACTTTGTTCTTTATTCTACCCCGAATAAATTTGCTCAGAAACTTGACTTGCCAAATAAATTTACTGCAGCTTCCATAAATGGACCTTACGCAAAACAGTTTCATAGAATTTCAGTCAAGTAGATTGGGCAGGTGGTATTTGCTTCCAAGATGAAGCGGTCCGGGTGCCAGAGAATAAACATCAACATTATAATAAATCGACCAGATTAGCCACGGAAGAGGCGGTGTTCATATTCAAACCATTCTACAGAAAACGCCCAAAGTAATTTGGTTGTCAAGGCGATCGATAAAGTCACCACCTGCTGGACATAGTACCAGTTGCCTGGCAGCCCCCTGCTAACTGAGGAAAGCTTTCCGCCTTTATAATTCAACCCTCTGATATTACTGGATATCAGTTGTGTAGGTGAATATTGAAGGGCGAGCGGGAAGCATCGGTCAGAATGGTCAGATGGATCAAATTACCCTAAGCTACAAGGGCCACATCAGACAACCGGATATTTACGATTTCCGTGCATTGAAAATCCACGATGGGGGCATTTTAGAACCTCTGACCAGCGCTAATATTTTTCATCCATGCACATTCTAATGCACTGTAACAGAATCAGGGTAATAGGTGCCCTGTCTGTAAAGAAACACGCACGCGCTCGTAATATATCCCGTCTACAGCGAGCAAGGATAAACACAAAGCAGGATCAGGATCTTCTGAGTAGTCAGCCACAAAAACCGCTACCTTTTCTTGTTTTCCTCAAAAGAAATCAAACTCCTGAGTTTTCCAATTTTGTCGAAAATTGAAAACATGCATCGGTAAACATACGTCAGATAACCCATATAGGCCGGAATTGGCCGGTTTAAGGCAGGGCTTAGCCACTGTCAGCCTCCGGGCTGCTTCCACCAAAAAACTCCTGGCGGGGCCAAAACAACCTTGCCGGTTTTCCGTAGATGGCGAGGAAGATTATCATTAACAGACTTTGAACCCCAACCCCCTGGCACAATCATAACTGGCCAGTGAATCCACCTTAACACTTCCTCCTATCTTATCTGTATCTGGAGCAAAGCGGCTCGTAAACATCTATATAACAAATCAGCATAGATGCAGGTAAGAGGTGCTCATCTTACCCCTATAAAAGACCTGTCAATAACCTCCTGATTCCCCGACGAATCTGCACTCTAGAAAACTGACGCTCATGGTCGTCAGTCTGTTACCAGCCGGAGAAAGCTGTATTGAAGAAGTTAATCATGTTAAATACTAATTCGGTTGTTCTGGCGCTCTTCTTTAGGTGGGACAAAAGAGAGTACTGGAAAACAAATGCAAGTCAGCGTGTTATGCGGATATCAGCTTTACAACGGTCACATTGCTGAGTATCCGCTTAATGAAACGAAGCTTTCTGAATGCTTTTATCTCTTCCTACAAATCTCCCATCTATCTCAGCAAACCATATTTTTGAGACAAAACTTGCCATTTGTCTCCAGATCGAATTCTTCAACCTCCACCTCCATTTTTGCATTTGTTACCCTAGCCATTTACTCGACCGCCCAGGGTCACTCATGGCCTGCGACGGTTTGCAGTTTTAGTTCAGGTCAGCAGGCCTCATCTTTGAACAAGTCGTACCACATGCTCATTGTCCCCGTTTTTTTCGGTTCCCACAACTGTGGTGACTTTTCACGAAACAAGCTTGCCCGTTGTGTGGTTACCTGCCGCGTTCAGGTTGTAACGAACCGATCATGCCTCACTCAGCAAGCTCCCTACAAGTTACTATTATTATAATTAATGCCAACTGTTTATGACACTGTCCACTCTCCGAGCAATCCCCTGTACCCACAAACCTCGTCAGTCATTTTTTATTCTGACTGTAACATTATTA